>OVBA01000831.1:5351-54502 GCA_900406435.1 Lepidium aucheri
ATCAAGCCGGATCAAAAGCCTAAAGTCCAGCCCAATGCATCTAATGACCGATCCACATACTAGATCTCTCTTCGGTGGATAAAACCATCTCTCATATGACACTTGGTCTCCGATTCCCTTAGCGCTAGATTTAGGTTTCGGCCCACATCAGATATCTCTTGATCTAGGAGAGATCGGCCTTAAGCTCGGTCATATGAGAAGAGATCGGATCAGATCCATGTTTGCTAGGCAAGTGGATCGGAGATTTCACCTCCGATCTCCCTATCCTCGAGATCCACAAGGATCTACTCACTTCTCATGATTTGATAGTGGAGGATCAAAGGAGATGTCATCACCATAAACATGAACAGCAATAAGAAAATAAACAACAGAAAGTAAAGATGAAGATCAAATAAACTTAATGCATTAAACTTAAATCAGATTCAACAAAGTACCTTAACAATCTTAAAAGAAAGCAACAACGAAAATAGAGAGAGTTTCTTTGCTAAAACATCAGATGATTCTATAGAATGATGATTAAAGGGTATTTATAGGGTCATTTGGATAACCCTAATGGTCAAACCAACCTAAGTCGGTTAACCAGAAATCTTCTCCTCGCTGTTCTTTGGCGAGCTTGGACACCGAGGAGTGGTCTTTACTCTTTCCTCGCAGGCTGAGGTCGAGTGGATGGTCCGTGTGTGATAAGTTGGTTCTCCCTCGCGGTAGATAGGTTGAGGCTGGCGAATGAGGTTTCCTTTTGTTAGCGATCCGAGTGATCCTCGCCTTGCGAACCACAAGGCAATGATCCGAGTCTGAGTAACTCCTTTTCCTTAGCAGCTGATTCCGATTTTAGCTCCAATTTAAGCTCTTTTTTGCTCCTTTTCCTAGAAAAACTCCAAAACTCCAAATGCAAATGAAAAAAGTGCAAAACTAACCTAAATGGACCAAAATGCATGGAAAACCTAGCTAATCGGATGCAAAACAACCTAAAATAGGGCTCTAAAACCGTTAAAAATCACACTCATCAGTGAGACCAAGGCAGGAGGGAGAGGAAGTGGATTTAGGGATGGGATGCGGGAGTTTATCTTATGTTATTTGAATTTGAACTTGATGCTAGAACCGCTTTCATTCCGTTAAGTTATCACTTGGTGTTATTGAACTTTGAAGTTAATTTTGAATAAGAATGGAATCAAGCTTTTATGATCTATTTGGGCTTATCGCATCTCTTAATTCGAATTTTGACTTAGTGAATAATGGAACTTGAAATGGTTAAGTGTAAGGTCCGCGCAAGACCTTACTAGAATGTGTCGGAACTTGAGTTTAATGAGTTGGGGTGTTACAGAAAACCTCTTGGGATTTCCCTATAGGGGAGTAATAAGCAATCACCAGAGATCTTTAGATGCAACTAGTTATGGGAGTTTTGTCAGTCTGATAGCGATTCAAGCAGAGCAATTGATCGAGAACTTATCCCTAAACAAGGCCAGTTATGAAAGGGACGATGAAGATGGCTAGAGAGGAGTAGAGGTAACAAAGATAAGCTCAGGGATTTGAACAATAAAATTGATAAGATGGGTGACGTAATCCTTACCAAGAAATAAATCAGCTTTTTGGGTAGCCAAGGGTCAAACAGAGACCACCCATTTAGTCAAAAATCCTCTCAAGGAGCCTCCTTACCCAAGACGGGGAAAAATCTCAACAACCCACCAGAGACCCTAATTTTAGATTTATGCTCCAGCAGAACCTCAATAACCAAGTGAAGATGGACACGAGATTCAGAGAAATGCAAAGCAAATTGGATAGAGCCAATAGCAACCCCACATCCCAAGTGCTAGAACTCAATAAGAGGATCTCACGAGCCACAGTTTGGGGCAGAATGTTGATGGAAGACCATGATGGATATTTTGTAGTCATAACGCTTAGGAGCAGGAGAGCAAGATAAGGTGAAGAGGTTGAGGAGGAGAGGAGGAATATACGATGATGAATACTAAATTGAGATATACGATGATGAATACGTCGAGGAGGATATTGAAAGTTTGATTAAGAAGAGAAAGGAAGCAGAAGAGCCAAAAAAACTCCCTGGAGTCCCCAAAACTGATGAAAGAGCGGATACAGGTTTCTAAGAAACCTTGAAAAATGCCAAAATTACCTTTTCTGAGATGTTTCAAGAAAGAAATTGTGCAGAGGCGCAAGGAGAAGTTCATGGAAATAATGAGTGGTGCCAAATGGAATGTGCCGGTTTTAGATTTGATAGAGAGCCACCCACTTTGCTCAAGATATTGAAAGATATTCTTACAAATAAGAAACGAATGGCGGAAGGTACTGTGATGGTTACTTACAATGTAGCTGCAACATAACCAAAACAACTCCAACAAAACGCAAAGATCTGGGCAGTTTCACTGCACTGGTTGCTATTGGTACCTTGACATTATCAAAAATCTTGTGCGACCTAGGATCGAGTGTCAATCTCATGCCACTCACGATAGAAAGGGGGATAGGGGCTAAAAAACTCAACATATGCCAAATAATTTTGGTTCTAGTGAACTAGTTAGTGTGGATACCAGTGGGAATTAAAAAGGATATCCTCTCAAGGTTCGGGACTACAAAATACCAACATATTTTGTAGTCGTCGGGAATTGAGGAGGAACCCATCAACATTATCAGCCTTGGTTGACAATTTCTAGAATAGTGGCTCTCACTGATGTGAGAAGAGGGAAAATCAATCTAAATTTGGGGGATATGCTCATGCAAGTTGACATCAAACACAATATTGACCACCTCAATCTTGAGATTTCATGCTATCTAATTGAAACAACCGATGTGGCTCTCATCGTAGAAAAAGGGGAGCATGAGTACATAAGTTTGGACAACATTGGGTTCGAAGACATGCTTAACTCTTGCGATGAGATAAGCGGAGACGTCCTGATTTTGGAGCTAAGAGCGGATCCGGATAAGATTGGAAAAATAAAGAAAGTGTTGAGCGTGGAGCACGACAATGATCCTTGGAGAGAATTCAAAGTGCCCAAGGTAGGGCTGAAGACACTCCCGCAAGGGATCATGTATAATTGTTTTGGAAAGAACTCTACTTACCTGGTCATAATAAATGACAGATTGAGTGATGATGAAACCGCCATGTTTTTGAATGAGCGGAGAAAATATAAGAAAGACATTGGCTATTCACTATATAATATTAGAGGAATTGCTCAGTCTCTACGCATGCATATGATCCACTTGGAGGACGAGTCAGAAACCTCGATAGAACCTCAAAGACGGTTAAATTTGAACTTGAAGGATGTGGTAAGAAAAGAGCTCTTGAAACTCCTAGACGCCGGGATCATCTATCCCATCTCGGATAGTGATTGGGTTTCTCCTATCCATGTGGTAACTAAGAAGGTTAGAGTCATGATTTTGAGAAATGATAAAGAACTTATACCCATTAAGATAGTGACTGGTCGTCGAATGTGTGTTGTCTATAGGAGATTGAATACTTCGAGTAGGAAGGATGGCTTTCCTTTAACCTTTATGGACCAATTGTTTGAGCGATTATTTTTTGTATTGCTTTTTGGATGGATACTCGGGATTCGTCCAGATCCCATTCACCCACAAGATCAGGAAATAAACACTTTCACATATCTCTATGGTACCTTCGCCTATCGAAGGATGCCATTTGGATTATTGATATGTATGCATTTTAGCATATTTTAGGTGTCATATTTAGTTCATTTTGCATACATATCCGATGCATTTTTATCAATTTTGAGTCATTTTCACTTTGTGTGCGTAGTTTTCATTTGCATGGCATGCACTTGCAATCAGAGTTGTTTTCAGGAAAGTTTGGACTAGAGATGAGAAGAAACAACGGGACTTGAGAAGAAAATGCGTTTTAAAGCCAAAACAGACCAAAGGACAGACGTTTCAATAATGACTCGGACCACATCTCTCAGCCGGCTGTTCTGGTCAATCATGCTCACCACTCAGAGATACCACACGGAGTGGTGAATCCACTTGATGTTACAGAGCAAGTCAGGTCACAAGCCCAACATGGAATAATGGACCGGATGGAGTCGATGGGCCATGCTAGCTGACGGGTCGATTCAATAGGCTACTGCAGGTGCTGGGCCGACTCGGTTATATTTTTGCAAGCCCAACCATCTGACTCGACCTACAGGGTCTGGTCAACTAATTTATTGATTTTTCATAAGTTTGGATTTTTTTAGGTTTTAGTGAGGATGAGTATAAATACCCCTTTAGTGTCACAAATAGATCTATCTAAGTTTCTACCGCTGCTGTAAGAAACCTTTTGACATTCCTTCTTGTAACTCTAGAACAAAAATTATATTTTTGTTTTATGATCCTTTATGCAATTTCAGTTTAATTTTATTCAAGTCTATTTATTCTCAATTCTATGATCATGATATTACTTTGATTTTTGCTTTAATTGTTTCACCAATGGCTTCTGAGTAGATTAGCTATGGTTCTTGAGGTAATGGATTAGACTAGCGTGGATCTTAATTTATCTAGGTCGCTTAAGAGTAGAATTAGCTTAGGTTTCTTCTATTTTAGTGTTGTTAATGCTTATTTCTTTCTGATCAATTGAAATATGTTCTTAAGACGTTTTAACACCCGAAAGGAGTGATGAATTGACCGATTTTACCGTTTCAGAAATTTACATTCTTAGCTCAAGAATTTGAATGTCTAAGGTGTTTATAGGCTCGATTTAATCGTTTCTTAATGCTAGTTATGTTGTTAAACTATAAGGTATGTTGATAGCTTTTCTGAGATTGTTTGTCACGATAGTGGATTCATTAAATACGAACTAATTTCCTAGAAACCCGCTCTGTTAGAGTTTTGTTAAATGATTTAGTAGACTTAAGTGAGGACTGGTCCATGATCTCCACCCGTCAAGAACCCCTCTTTCTTATCTGCTGCTTAGTTCTTTGTAGTGCTTTTCTGTTTCCATTGCACTCTGATTTCACTTTAACTTTGTTTTCACTATACTCTACTCCGTTGTTCTTTAATTTTTTAATTATATTTTTGTTTGCTAGTTTGCTTCTTAATTTTGTTTCCTGTTGTTTAGATTTATCAGTTAGGTTGATAGATATCAAAACCATTGAATCGGTTTTGGCTTGTACTAGAGTTGTCTATCATATTCTTATTGCTCGTTACACTCCCACTTGGATTATCACCTAGTATACTACATCAGCATCTTAGTGTAATAGGATTTGACAATAGGTAATAATCCTGTTATCAAAATGGCGATGTTGCCAACTGAGTGTTTGTTAGCTACATTTAGGATTTTAGACTTTCTAAGATTAAGTTCTTTTTTTCGTTTCACATTAACAACTTAACTGTGTTCTGCCTTTGTCTTTCTATTCCAGGGTGATCTTACAACTTTGCTGATATGATACTGAGTAGTCTCAAGCATGGAACCAAGGATCAGCTTGGAACTAATGAAGATATGGAGCTTAACCAAGGCACAAAGACTAACAACTTCAAGAAAGGCATTGGCGATTGGTTCAAAAACACTCATGGAGCTGTTAAACAGAAGCATAGTCGAATCATTCAATGGGTAAGTGAGTCATGTTGTGCTCTTTTTCCCTCATCCAAGTTTTGTCCCAATGGGTTTTCTTGAAGAGGTTTTGATGATTCTTATGGAAGTCCAGCAAGCAAAAGGAAGACTCATCTACTCTTGTGGGAGAGTTCCAAGAGTCCTTCCAACTATCATTTATTTTCAGTCTTTGTTTCATTTTCAAGACTTGCATTTAATTTTCTGTCATTTTTGAGATTAGTCTTGCTGGTTACTTCTCTTCCCTTTTCTCTATTTAAGCTCTTTATGTTTCTTATTGTAAATCATCCTGGATTTGGATCACAAACAAATACAAATCACTTTATCAAACTCTCTAAAAATGTTGGTACAAGTTGTCTCTTCAACTTTTGAATCAAACTTGTTGAATCTTCAACATTATTACTCGATTTGTTGTAACTTCAGGCTCTGGTTCGAGTCCTCTCAAAGCTTGCTGTCTCTTCAGCTTCTTTACTCGATTTGCTGTCTCTACAGCCTCTGGTTCGAGTCTCTTCCTCCCTTGGACTTGTCTACTGCAGCCATAGATTATAAGTCTCTGTAAAACCATTTTTACAAGCTTTTTATAAAGGGTTATAAAATCGTTATAAAATCAAAACAGAAGGATTCTCCGCACCTTTCTATTCTCTTAGGCGTTCTTACCAACTTCTATGTGTGATCCTTGACTAAGGGTGTATCAAGTGGTATCAGAGCCATGTAAAGATTTGGTAACCTCGTTCCTCATTCCCTTTTCAATAGTTTTAGATTATGTTCATCTTCTACTGTTCGAATCTGATTGGTGTCTCTTCACCTTCTTCTGAATTAGACCTGTTCTTAATTTTGCTCTCTGAAAATTGATCAAGTATCTTTTTTTCATTAAAAAACCGTTGAGATTCTAGGTTGATTGTTGTTAAATTGAAACCAATAGTATTCTGCTTATTCTGTTAAGCAGAATCTGTTGTAGAATCATTGCTGAACCGGTTAATAGATTAGATCAAACTCTGGTGTTGATCTTTGCTCACGAAAAAAAAATCTGTCTCTTCATATTCTAGGTTGAGTTTACGTGCAGATTTATGAGATTTAATGATTTCAAAACTTGGCTGTTCGTGTTCTATATATATTTGCTTGCAAATTCTGTAAGAACTTGTTACTTCTTGTTTTTTTTGTTCTATATCAAGTACAAATGGAGAACCAAGAAGAAACAGAAGGAGTCATCAACAACAACAATAAGCTCTTGTTAGAAGCAGTTCTGGTTTGAGTTGAACGAATGATGCAAAGGCAAGGAAAAGAACTGCATCAGAGAATCGACCAGCTTCAAGGAGAGGCTAGACCAAGAAGGAGTTTAGAAAGGACTGAAAATTTGGGTCAAGAACAAAAGAGACAGACCAGAACTGATGATTGTGATGATGTTTCTTTACTAAATGGATCAAGGCATTTGAGAACTCATCCTGATGATGATATGAACGGCATGAAGGTGAAAATTCCTCCTTTCTATGGTAAAAATGATCCAGATGCTTATTGGAGTGGGAGAAGAAAACCAATATGGTCTATGATTGCTAAGATTATACTGATTACAAGATGGTTAAGCTAGCTGCAGCAGAGTTCTATGGTTATGCTCTGAATTGGTGGGATCAAATCACTACAACTCGCAAAAGAAATAGAGGTCCGCCTATTGTTAGTTGGGAAGAACTGAAGGTACTTTTGAGAACACGGTTTGTGCCTAGTCATTATCAACGAGACCTGCACCAGAAACTAAGGCGTTTGACACAAGGAAGCAGTGGTGTGGAGGATTACTTTCAAGAGATGGAATCCCTAATGTTCAAATCCAATATAATCGAAGATAATGAAGCAACCATTGCAAGGTTTTTGCGTAGACTGAACAGTGACATCTCAAGGGAAGGGTTCAAAGTCTGCATTTGGAGCTGGTTCCTCCACTAATCGGTTTATAAAGGAAGAAAAGACTCTTGCTGAGCCTAAAGAAGTGTCTAAACCAGCTGCCATACATTCAGACTTTAAAAGCATAACAGAGGCGTCCATTACTTCTACTAGAGCTAGTGAGATTATCTATTTTAAGTGTCAAGGAAGAGGCCACATCTCTAGTGCTTGTCCAAACAAGAGAGTTATGATTATATTAAAAGATGGTGGTTATGAATCAGCTGATGAAGAAGAACTTCCTAAATCCCCTAGAGTTCACGAGGAGAGTGCTGTTAAAGGAGATCTTTTGATGATCCACAAATAATTCATGTGCAAGAGCAAGTGCCAAACGTGAAAGCCAAGAAAGAAGTAAAAGCTCAAAGAGAAAATCTGTTTCAAACAAGGTGTCTTGTGCAAGGAAAAGTTTGTAGCTTCTTAATCGATGGAGGAAGTTGCACCAACGTGGCAAGTGAATACATGGTTAAGAAGCTTGGTCTAAATGTTATGAAGCATCCAAAGCCATATGGCTTGCATTGGCTCAATGACAAGGGTGAGATGAGAGTTCACAACCAAGTATTGGTCCCTTTCTCAATTGGAAAATATGAAGATGAGGTGTTGTGTGATGTTCTACCTATGGAAGCAAGTTACATTCTGGTTGGAAGACCTTGGCAATATGATAGGCGAGCAGTTCATGATGATTCTACAAACATGTATTCGTTTGAGCACAAAGGCAGAAAGGTAGTACTTGTTCCAATGACACCTTCTGTAATTTATCAAGACAAAAAGAAGAAAGGAAAGCAGCTTGAGAATAGTCCCTCTAAGTTTTCGAATTTCCTTGCTAAATCCGGTAATATCCAAAGAACTCTATTCTCTCAATCATCTACATCTAAAACTACTTATAAGGATAGAGTTTGTCTAATGATGCACCGGAGCTGCCGAGTGGAATGCGTTTTGATTTACGAGATCAAGAAGCTAAAGGGAAAGAGCTTCAGCCACTAATCAAACCGATAGAAGTGGAGAAACAAAGTTGCATTCAGTTTGGTCAATTTGAATTCACATGTAGTGTGCAAAAGACAGCAAAAGAACTTCTCTTCACCAATGCACATTATACAATGAAGCAGGGAAAAAGGAAGTTCTCTAAACATAACATACACTTTGAAACTAATGGATGTGGTTCCTTGTTGTTTAACGTTGCAGAGAATGATTTGTTCCACCAATCAAACAAATTGAAAGAAGCTCCAAACAGACCAAAAGGAGAAAAAAAGCATGCAAAAACCTCTCAAGTTGTGGAGCTCGACCATTTTGCATCAATAAAGGATAAAGGACATATGCTACACCAAACTATAACGCAAATCACCTAAGAAAATGGCACAAAAACCTCTCATGGTAAGCTCCCTTCAAACTCAAGTTCTAAAAATACTAACTTGGTGTTGTGTCTTGCAGATTATTTGGATTTGAGGACAAATCCTTTTCAAGAGGGAGGGGATGATATGATACTAAGTATCCTCAAGCATGGAACCAAGGACAAGCTTGCAACTAATGAAGATATGGAGCTTAACCAAGGCGCAAAGACTAACAACTTCAAGAAAGGTATTTGCGATTGGTTCAAAAACACTCATGGAGCTATTAAACAAAAGCATAATCGAATCATTCAATGGGTAAGTGAGTCATGTGGTGCTCTTTTTCCCTCATCCAAGTTTTGTCCCAATGGGTTTTCTTGGAGAGGTTTTTAAGGAGGCAAATGGACCACTTCTCAAATGGCCCATTGATGATTCTTATGGAAGTCTAGCAAGCAAAAGGAAGGCTCATCTACTCTTGGTATGGCGTGGGAAAGTTCCAAGAGTCCTTCCAACTATCATTTATTTTAAGTTTTTGTTTTATTTTCAAGACTTGCATTTAATTTTCTATCATTTTCGAGATCAGTCTTGCTGGCTACTTCTCTTCCCTTTTCTCTATTTAAACTCTTTAGGTTTCTTATTATAAACCATCCTTGATTTGGATCACAAACAAATAAAATCTTCATCAAACTTTCTAAAACGTTGGTACAAGTTGTCTCTTCAACTTCTGAATCAAACTTGTTGAATCTTCAACATTATTACACGATTTGCTATAACTTCAGCCTCTGGTTTGAGTCCTCTCAAAGTTTGCTATCTCTTCAGCTTCTTGACTCGATTTTCTATCTCTTCCGCCTCTGGCTCGAGTCTTTTCCTCCCTTGGACGTGTCTACTGCAGACATAGATTATGTCTCTGTAAAACCATTTTTATAAGCCTTTATAAAGGGTTATAAAACCGTTATAAACCAAAACATAAGGATTTTCCGCAACTTTTTGTTCTCTTAGTCGTTCTTACGAACTTCTCTGTGTGATCCTTGGCTAAGGGTGTATCATTTGCTACACTGTCCGAGACCCAAGGTCGAGTGCCAAATCTAATTGAACTCTCTCGTTGCATACAGACACGATCTCAAGGTAGCCAGAATCTTCTCCTTCTTCTCGACAATATTGATAGACTACCACACGAGCTGAGAGAGCAAAAAAAACAACCACCACAGTGAACACAAACATTCTGCAAAAATGACTTTACTTGAAGGATCACACACCAGATGCTTTAAAATGAAGTGCCTCTTACGATGAGGCCCCGAACAATTGAAGCTAGGGATGAACCTAGCACTGAAACTGAGCGCCATAGAATTGTTCCTCCTACTATTCAGAACAACAACTTTGAGATCAAGAGCAGTCTCATATCAATGATCCAGAACCACAAGTTTCATGGATTGCCAGTGGAGGACCCTCTAGATAATCTTGATGAATTTGAAAGGCTTTGCATACTAACTAAGATTAGTGGAGTCAGTAAGTATGCCTTTAAGCTTAGGTTGTTCCCATTCTCTTTTTGGGACAAAGAGCACATCTGGGAGAAACATCTACCTCAGGTTCTATTACTTCTTGGGCTAAATGTAAGTTGGCGTTTCTTGCTTAGTTTTTCTCCAACTCTAGACTAAAAAGCTCTGCAGTGCGATTTCCGCCTTTGTGCAGAAGAAATCTGAATCATTCTATGAAGCGTGGGAGAGGTACAAAACATACCAGACTCAGTGTCCTCACCATTGATAGAACACTGAAACACTGCTTAACAATCTCTACCGCGGTGTTCTCCCAATTATTAGAAGGCAGTTGGATATTGCTAGATATGACAACTTTCTGAACAAAAATGCTGATGAGGGCTGAGAATTAATAGAGAACCTTGCACAAACTGATGGTCAATATGGACAAAACTTTGACAGAAGTGTGCGAGGTATGGTTGACTCCGATTCAGTGAGCAGAAAGGAGAGTACGACATTGAAGGAGAAGTTGTATAAGTTGATCTTGGTACAACAGAAACACGTCAACCTGGTATTTGAAGATGAAGAGGTTTACGAAGAGGAGGACAATCAGGTTGAAGAGGTTAGCTTTTTGTAGAATCAGGGAGGAGGTTACAAGCAATACAACAACTACAAGCAGAATCCCAACCTCTCCTACACGAACACCAACATTGCTAACCCCCAAGATCAGATCTACCCATCCAAACCCTAACCTTACAGCAAAAAACATATGTACCAAAACAACAATACCACTAAAGATTTCAGCCAGCTCCACCACACCACCACAGTATGTCGCACAAGCTCTGCCGCCTATTCAAAAAGTTAATGAGTTGACAAAGAAGTTTGTTGAGCTGCACACGAAGATAGGTGCATCTCACAATGATCTCAACTGTAAATTTGAGACATTGAATGCAAGACTAAAGTATGGAGTGGACGTGAGCTGCTAATTCGCGCAGAAAGTACTAAGGATACTAAGGACCGTAAGGTTCAGGAGGGGGAGGTTTGCCTCATCACGGGTCAGGTTGGAAAATCAAGTCCAGAGGTCCCACTCGGACAAGAGACTCGACCTGAAGGTAGTTGTGTGCTACCTCCTCTGGAAGAAGTCATGCCTAACATTAAGCTCGACACTCTCGGTGGAGTCAAATCTTAACCCACAACTTCTGATGCTCAAAAGCATCAGCAACTCACAAACAAGCCATTTGTTCCACCACTTTACAAACCTCAATTTCCTTTCCCACAAATGTTTGAGAAGAATGTTGCTGAGAAGTACAAGCCGCTTTTCGATTAGCAAATGGTTAATATTGAGGTAAATATCCCCATCCTCGACACTTTCATGCTAATGCCTCACTATCAGAATTTTTTGAAAGATGCAGTTGAGGAAAGAACTAAGGAAGTTGAAGGGATGGTAGTACTCACCCATGAGATCAGTACCATCATCCAAAAGAAGGTAGTGCAAAAGAAGCTCGGTGATCCTGGAACTTTCACAATTCCTTGTTCACTTAGACCCTTATTGTTCAGCAAGTGCTTATGTAACCTTGGTGCATCAATAACCCTCATGCTACTCTCAGTTGAAAAGAGATTATGCTTCAACGACTATAAATCCTGCAAGATATCTCTGGTTTTAGCGAATAGGTTAGTAAGGATCCCTCATGGCATTTTAGAAGATCTTCCTTTGAAAGTTGGAGGAGTTGAGATACCAACAGACTTTGTTGTTTTGGAAATGGACGAGTAGCCTAAGGATCCATTGCTCTTTGGAGGACCTTTTTTAGCCATAGTGGGTGCATTGATTGATGTACAGAATGGAACAATTCAATTGAATTTGGTCCAGGACTTAAGATGAAGTTTAACATCAATGATGTGATGAGGAAGCCAACCATTGAGGGTCAGGTGTTCTCGATTCAAGAAATGGACACTCTAACTCATGAGCTATTGGAGGAGTTGGTAGCAGAAGATCAACTGCAAGTCGCCCTGACTAAGCAGCTGCGAATGGATACTTGAGTAGAGAAGCTGATTGTTATAGGAAACTTCTAGATGTCCATAGTTGGTTAAGAGTTCAGTAGTGATTGAAGAGCTGGTTGAAACGAGTTATGAGGTCAAAGCTGTGGACCAAGATCTGACACCATCTGCACCAGACTCGACCACGAGATTCGAGCTACAAGTGCTCGACTGCACCACTACTACAGTCAATTATGACTGGTCTAAGCTCAAAGATCCTTAAGTGGAAATGAAACCACTTCCTACAAGGACAAGGTACGCTTTCTCGGGCCCTAAATGCACTTATCCTATGATTGTCAATGATGCTTTGAATAATGATGAGTCGAGTATGCTATTAACTGAACTGAAAAAGTTTAGAAAAGCCATATGATATTCTCTAGCTGACATTAGAGGTATATCAGCTAGCTTGTGCACTCATAGGATTCACCTCCGAAATGAATCACATTCAAGTATTGAGCCCCAAAGGAGATTGAATCCAAATCTTAAAGAAGTGTTGAAAAAGGTATTTCTTAAGTTGCTAGATGCTGATGTGATTTATCTGATTTCCGATAGTAAGTGGGTTCCACCTATTCATTGTGTCCCTAAGAAGGGCGGGATTACTGTTGTTAGGAATGACAAAAATGAACTGATCCCCACTCGAACTATCACTGGTTATAGAATGTGCATTGATTATAGGAAATTGAACTCTGCATCTAAGAAAGATCATTTTCTACTCCCTTTTATTGATCAAATGGTAGAACAATTAGCTAATCATCAATGCTATTTATCTTAGATAGCTATAGTGGATTCTTTTGAATCCCTATACACTCTGATGACCAAGAAAAAATGACATCCACTTGCCCTAATGGAACATTTGCATATAAGAGCATGCGATTCAGTTTGTGTAATGCACCTGCTACCTTTCAACGATGCATGACATCAATATTTTTGGATCTGATTGAGGAGATTGTTGAAGTCTTCATGGACACTTCTTTGTTCATGACTCTTCGTTCTCTTCTTGTTTGTCAAATTTTTGTAGGGTACTTAGCAGGTGTGTGGAAACAAATCTGGTGCTGAACTAGGAGAAGTGTCATTTCATGGTGAGGGAAGGAATTGTTTTGGGTCACAAGAAATCAGAAAAGGGGATTGAGGTTGAGAAAGCCAATATTGAGGTTATGGTTTAGCTGCAGCCTAGTAAGTTAGTAAAGAATATCAGGAGTTTTTTGGGCCATGCTGGGGGACAGAGAAAGAACATCTTGCAGTACTCTTTGCATTTGAGAAGTTCAAGTCATATCTGGTTGGAGTGATTGGCATATGGACCATGCAACTTTGAAGTACCTAATGAAGAAAAAAGATGCTAAGCTATGGCTACTGAGATGGTTACCGCTACTCGATGAGCCACCCACCTCTATTGGGTATGAGAAGTCACGCTTAGTGACTATAAACAAGCTCACTTGGGAGGAAGTCCCATGCATTTCCTTGTATATACCTTAGATAAGTCCTTAAGTTTTTCTTTTGTTTCTCTTTGCAAAAATTTTCTTGTTTGTGTTGGTTGTGTTGTGTGTTTTCAGGTCCAAAGAATGAAATGGGGCCGAGTATAGTGTTTAAGGAACCAATTGGGGGAAGTTAAATCCCAACAAGCCAAGAGCAATTGTACCCGACTAATGGACTCGATCAAGACCCCACTTATGTGGCCAAAAATCAACAAACTTGACCACTATACGGTCGAGGGGTCCACTCTAGTTAATGGCTATCAAGGATTTCACATGCCTTTGTCCTTTCTGAGGACCCTAATAGAGGAGGCTGATCACTTATATATTTTTTGTGGTGATATATTCACGTGAATAAAGAGAGGAGGGGACAAGCTCTGTCATGATGACCTACTTTCCCCTACCCTTTTTACCTTTCACTAAATGCATTGCCAAATTTTTGGTTATATATTTATCTCCTCTAGCATATTTTCTTAGGCATTAATTCTGGAACTAACTAAGTGATTGTTGGATTAAGCTCACCATTCATCACACTAAACCTGCTCTATCGTTCTATTTCTTGCATATGAATGTTTTTCTTGCAAGGCAATGAGCCATAACAAGATAGAGACGGAATGAGTAAGGTGCAAAGTAATAAGCTTCTAGAAGGGGAAAAACCAACTCAATCGTTGGCAAAGTGAGGGACCCTCTCGAGTTGGTTGTTTCCAGCTGGTTTCCCATGCATTCGGCTTCTTTAGCTGAATGGGAGACTAACATGAGTGAAAGGACTCGGCTTTGAGCATATTTGACCGCGTGGACACAAGAATGAGTCATTAAAGGACAATATCCTTAACTTTTGTCATAGTCATACCATCACATAGCCTTGTCGGCACTCTGAATCACATGCATTTGGACACATTCAGCACCAATTCCTCTATAAATTCGGACATCCACTTTGCACCTTACCACTGACTCATTTGCACTCTTTTTTTTCTTGTTTCAAGCTCAAGTTTTGTGCAGAAAATATCCAACTTGACCAGGGGTTAGTCGAGTCAAGAATTCAAGTTATAGTTGTGAGGTTTTGAGCTTTTGATCAAGTGGCTGACATATCAAACTCAATCGAGTTCCAAACTAGTTGCCGGGTCAAGTTCAATTACTCCAGGGAATCATGTGAGTTTCTTGCCTCCAATTACTCAGTCGTGATATCTAGCTCAAGTTATTTGAGAGACTCAGTGATAGGAGCCTTCAAGAGAAAGGACAAGTTCAAAGAGATACACACAAAACTAGGAATTGGCAGAGGAAATCCTAGCCAGGGAAAGGGAAAGAAGTTGATTTCTCCATCTGAAAGTGAAGAGGAAACCTCAGAGTTAAGTGAATGGATAAAAGAGGAATGGGGTGCTAAGGAGAGCTGTAGTAATGTCGATGAGGAAGTGGATAGAAGATGAAGCAGTGTTTTAGGAAGGCGGTTGGTGCTTCAATCAGAAAGTGAACAAGAAACAACTGAGGAAAGCTCCCCACATGATGTTGAGTTTATGGAAGAGGATGAGGCTAATGATGAAGATTCTGGTAATGGAGAAGGTGATGAGCAAGAGGATGAAGTCACAAGGGGTATAAACGATCTGATGAGAGGCTATGCTGGAGATTCCATTAGTGAGCCACCTCGACCTCACAAAGCACACTAGAGACGGCTACTTAATCTCCATCGAGGTAGCACATAACCCTGAGAAAACTCCAGCAAGACGCTCATCTGCAAACAAGTTGGTGTATTGGAGGTGTAGAAGGGGTCACTCGAGTACAAGACTCGGCCTGCAAGTGGTCGAGTTTGGCCAAAATGCACAAAAACGCCTTACTAGAACACAACACTCGACCCCTCTCTAGTCGAGTATGACCCAGACGCATATAGAATATCTTCTTCAGCTCCACCAATTGACCAGGAACCTTTTGAGCCTCATCAGAACCTCCATTCATACATGCTAGAGGATATGAATTCCTCCACTTCACACATCTTCGACTTTAAGTAAGGTACACACTCTTGAACCTTTATTGTACATACCATTGCATTATTCATTTTGCTTTGCTGGTCTAGGATTTTCTGTCAAGATTTTATTACACAAGAGACTGTGTAGTTTAAGTTTGGAGGAGACTCCTAGAGGATATTAACACTTACTGCACAGATCATGCATTACACTTACTACATAGAAATCCAAAAAGATTTCTCATTTCATGATATTTTAATCATGCATACCATACAAGGCATAGAAAAATACAAAAAGATCGAAAAAAACTTTTCAAAATCCATAAAAAGAGTGCCATGTAGTTGTATTCATGTAGGATTGAGTATAGAATCTGCATTGGGAATTATGAGAACATAACCGTTTAGACTTTCTGATTGATTTGCTAGATTCGATACCCTAGTTGTTAGTTCTCTAATGCATTCCAATCTTGCTCTGAAACTTTAAACTGCAGCATGCTAGGAATTTTTAGTATGAGCTTCATTTCTTGATTTAAATATACTTTGATCTGATGCCATTCCTTACTAAGTGATAACCTCAGTTTAACTTCCAGTTATCAAGTATATGCGTCGAGTCTAAGTTTGTGGATTACATAAAATACATGGGTTTCCTTTACCTTCTGCATGTATCTCGCTAATCCAAGTAGAATCCCACCCAGAACCTTGCTTTATTTTGAACCATGCATTATTTGTTGTGTAATTTTGAGGTCTATATTTAAATTCAGCTTGGTATAAGGTGTTAGGTGAGCAGAAAAATAAATAAGATCTTATGTTTATTCTGGCTCACATCTTTTGGATCAGCTCGGTCTAGTTGGGATCGATTTTTGGCAGTAGGATACTTTGAAAAAAATCCTAGGAAGGGAATGAAATAAGGGAAAGAGTTAAGAGATCTAAGGGGAGAAATGTCTAAAAAGGAAATAAATGCTCTAGTAAAGGTTTTGGAGAATTCAAAGGGTGAAATAAGTTTTAAGCTAAAACAAAGTGAAAAGGAAAGTACACAAGAGTCTAGACTATTATGTTGTATAAGAAAAGAAAAGAGAAGAAGAACCAAAAAGCTAAAAAAAGTCCCAAACCGCTAAAATAGAATAAGAACTCTTTCCTTAATTCACAATGAGAAAAAAGCTTGTGAAATTGATTCTAAAAAAGTCTGATTGGCAGAAATTGCCATGGATGAAAAAGGTAGTTTAGGATAGATTTATTTGGTGGATGCTGATGGGATGAGTTTGATTATTGGGTGTTTGGGTAGATAGCATCTTATCTCTGTATGCATATGTTGGTTCTCGCCTTTAGCATTATGCTGAAGCTCAATTTATTATTAAGTGATCCCCATTCTATTTTGATTGTCATGTATGATAAAGATCACTTTTATCTCTGAAGTCTTTCTCTTGACCAAAGAAACTCTTAGGAGATGCATAGCTTTATCCATGGTTATTTGCTAATTAATGTTAAAAGGAATGGTTGATGTGACTACATATGTAGGTTAAGGCTGAACTTGGACTGAATTCTGACTGCATGACTAAAGTTTTTAAGTAAGGTTTTCTTAACTTACAGCTTAGAAATTGCAACTAGGACATAAATGTTTACATTTGAATCAACTCGTTTCTGTCTTGAGTTCGCAATTTGATTCCTCTCTTCCTTCACAGTTCCATGAATTTACTTGAGAGCAAGCAAAGTCTAAGTTTGGGGGAGTTGATATGTATGCATTTTAGCATGTTTTGGGAGTCTTATGTAGTACTCTTCCATACATATCCACAACAATTTCATTATTTTAAAATCATTTTAGGTTCATCTTTGCATACTTTGTATAAATGCTGCATTGGAGTGTTTTAGGTACCGGAGAGTGTATTTGGAGCATTCTGGACTCAGAAGTTCATGGACTCGAATTGATGGATGAAGCACAGCAAAGGAGCAGGAAAGGAAAGAACACAGTAGAACTTGACGAGAGACACTCGACCAGACTTAGTTGAGTATGGAATTCTCTGAAGGATAATGGCAGGCTCGATCATACCACTCGACAAACAAGGGTCAAGTGACCTTTCACCAAAGCACCTCGACCTGATGACTCGAGTAACATGCTCAAGTGGTTGAAACCTGAAAGCACATTTGGAACTCAACCAAGCTCACTCTACCAACACTTGGTCGAGTAACCTTTTATCTTTCAGATTGTTGACTTTTTCTTTCGTGATTGACTATTTAGGATTATGTAATGTGGGCTATAAATACCATTTTAGACCCACAAAATGCCACCATGTTTTATTTCTGTTGTTGGCTAATTTAAAAGAAGCTTTTGATACAAACTTTTTAATACCAATTAATTAATAACTGTAAACACATCGACGTAGCACTTGAGGATCAAATGCACAAGGAACCTGGAACTAACAAAGTAAGACTATAGGATTCTCACTCAAGCTAAAGCAATCCAAGAGAATGAAATTAAACTACAACTACTACTACTCAAAATAAATTAAAACCAAACATGGCAGTAACTAAACAAACTCAAACTCAAGATAAACTAATACAAAAACAGAACAACAAGAAGCAAAGACAATTAAACAAAGGCGAATAACTTTAGGAAAGGAAATTGATTCAAGGGGATGGACAACCGATTGATTATGTAATAAAGAACAATTAAGCTTAACATAGGACATGAAACAAGCATTAAACTTCATCTAGGGTCAACTCGCAGGTCAACCTCAAAGGTAAGGAATGAACTCAGTTCACAACATGCTTCAACTAAGGTAAGAACCTAAATTTGAGAATTCTAAGCATGCATAAATCTTACCCTTCAACAAGCAAGTTATGCATCAAACAACTAGTAATTTGGGTATTGAACCTAGCAAATGGATCATCAAGCTTATATCAAGGCAATTCATCATGGTTCCTAATACAATGCAATCCTACATTAATCTAGAATCGAACACTAAGTAAATGCAAGCAAAAGAGTGGGTTTTTTGATGTTGTGAATTTCTTATTTTGTTTGGCTTTTTGTTTTTAATATTGTGCAATACAATACTCAAGAAAAGGAAAACAAAACAACTCAAATGAACGTTTGTAACCAAATGTTCCCTCCTCCGAACTTACTTCTCACTGTTTTGATGAGAAAGTAAAACCAAGAAAGAAAGACCTCAACAAAACAAAGCAAAAATGCGAAAGAAAATTAAAAACTATGTACAAGGTGGTGAAATTGGTACCTCAACTAGTGAGGACGCATAGGATTGGTTGTAAATTGCTGCGTTCAAATCATCCCATCTGTCGTCACTTGGTTGTTCAGGGGTTGAGGTTCTTAAGACAAGAGGACCGTCGTACTCTCGTGATTCCTTTTCATGCTCACGACGGAGAGTCTCTTCTTCATCAGATATACCCCCAAGCAGTTTGTCAATATCCAGGAGGATCCAAAATCATAGAGAAATCGGTTCCCCCTTGCTTGCTTGAGATGAGTGAGATTGCTTCGTGAAAGGCTTATCGTTTGTTTGCACTGTCTTTGATGTGGTCTCAACTTGTTTCTCCTCTTTCCCTTTGGTGGATTTAGAGGATCCAATGGATTGATCCTGAGATTTTGGTGGTATTTTTCCTAAAAAGCTTCAAATAGAAATGTGAAAACCGATAACAATGATAAGAATTGCAATGACTTGCCAAATCAATGAAATTTAGATCGATTCGATCTCAAGGCAACATCAAAACAAGCCTAGGACATTAAAGTACTACCACAAGAACCAATCCACAGCTATTTTCAACAAATTCTCAAAAAAAAAAGTCTAACATTTCTTATAAATCTTTTATGGAAAAAATCTAAATTGGAAAAAAATGTTGAAATCTATCTTTAAAGTATAAGAGGCATAGCCCCGTTGATTGACCAAAAAAAAGTATAACAAATCATTTCTAACGACATCCAAAGGAAATGAAAGAGACAAATTTCAACCATTTTCCCCAAAATAAATTTTCATTTTGGTCACTATTCACACCAATAACCCTAAATCTTCATAAATTCAAAATTTTGACCTTTTAACTTGTGAATTTAAGCTCCAAACAAGTGAATTACCCAATATCTAGTGATCCCTAAGCCAAACAACTCATATACAAGCTCAAATCATCAAGGAAGCAATGTTAAAAAAAAGTAAATCTTGAGCTTTAATGGAGAAAAAGTTAGAAATTTTTATACCTTTGAGTTGTAGAGGATGATGAAAGTGTGGAGAAACTTGTAGAAAGTTCACAAGAAACTAAAATAAAAATGAAAAATGTAATTAGATGCAAGTGAAAAAGATGAAAAGAAGAAAATTTTGAGAGAATATGGTGAAAAGGGTGTATGAGGGTGGGAGTGAGGAAAAGTGTAAATAAAAATAAGGAAAAGAAAATTTACCTTGACCGTACCATTGAGCCAATCCCGTTGAGCTTAAGGTCGACCGGATTTATTTCCGTAAGGATGGGACATGGTGTCGGGTCACGGATCATCGACCTGCAGGTCGAGCAAATAAGTTCCAGCTTCAGTCCATGGATGTAGCATCGGGTTACAGATCATCGACCAGCAGGTCGAGCAAATGAATTCTAGAATTAACCCGCAGTACATAATTTCATGTGGTACCATCGTCCGGCTACACCATCGACCCGCTCCTTGACCACTCGACCATCCTGTGACCTTCCTAGCTGAACCTCAACCTGATTTTGTCATAAGATCGATTTCTCAAACCAAAATACTTCATTTTTAAGCCCAAACATCATGTTTCCAATCCTTGTTCAACTCCCTTATCACGTGGACCAAAACCATCATAAAAACACACACAAAAGAAACAAAACAAAGAAAAACAAAAGCTATGTACAAGGGTACAATGGAATCGCCTACTAAGTGTGCTTATTTTATTTCTCAAGCTCAACGCTGTCCACTACTTTTTATGCGGTTTGAGGATTAGAAAGACTTCTCTCGTGTCCTGAGAATCAGCTAAATAAGCCTTGGTTCGAGGAAAGGTTGAGCCAAACTTGACGTTTCCTTCTTTAATCACACCCTCAATCCATGGAGTCCTAGTCTCAAACTCTCCATACACAAAACACCACAGAAACTGCTCCTTCGTGCTTTGATAGGATATGAGACCCTCTTGTTGACCCTCTCAAGTACCACTCTCTTGTTTACCAAAACTATGTTCACTCCAACCGTGTTTAGAAATGGTCGTCTCAAGATGAATGGAATCTCGTTGTTCTGTTGGTATCATGCAATCGCTAATCTTGATTGGATAATCAACCAACCTCCCAATCAGATATTTAATAGATGCATCTCCAAAGGAAATGGAATTTGTGTGTTCCTTCATATCAGAAACTCCCAGCTTCTTTATTATCTCTAAGGATAACACATTCACACTTGCACCCGAACCATATAATGCATTATCAAAACTCAATTTCCCAAGGGTACATGGGACGACTAAGGTTCCTTGATCCTCTTCTTTAGAGAAGACTTTGGGTTCCGATGGTCTGGGATCAAGCTCTCTATTGTTTTCTAACAACTCTTCAACTTTCTCTCAGTTCTCTAAAACCACTCATATGAACCTTATTTAGGCCGGAACCGCATGTAAGTTCTCCACATTTGGCATAAGAACACCAATCTCACACATATTCCCCTTAAAGTTAGAGATCACCTTTTTGTAGCTTTTGTGAAGAAACATCCAGGAAATGAAAGTGGTAGTACATAAGAAGAAGGTTCAATAGCTTTAACCTTCTTTTCATCAACTCCTTTACGTGCATTCTCCTTATCATTGACAGTTCTCTCTACGTGTGCATTAGACTCAACAACCAATCTCTTGTCACATTTTCCATGAGCTTTCTTTGGCGCCCCTTTGGAAACACTAGCAACCATTTCAACACACTTGACTGCAATTTCAGCAACAACCTCAACAATTTCTTCACTTTTGACAACATTGTTCCTCTTATCTTCTTCCCTACACTTAGCAACCCATTCATCATATTCTTCACCTTCTCCATAGAGGAGCCTTGCAATTTCATCTATCTCTTTTTTTATGCTCATTGTTTGTGGTGATGACATTGCAATATTCTTTTGGGTTTTGCTTGGGTTGTCCTGGAAGTTTACCGGTTGGTCGTTGACATATAGAGGCTATTTGAGAAATATGGTTGTCAAGGGTTTTGAAGTGAGAGTCGATTTCGCTGAACTTATCTTGAGATTCATTGTAGTGAACATCGACTTTGCTCCCAATCTTATCCAACCTTTCATTTGTCTTTTGTTGCCCCTTTGTTTGTCCCTCAACAATCTGCTTCAACATAGCTCTTATATTAAATTCTTCACGTACTTGAACTTAAGGATAGTGGTTGACCCTTGGCTGCCGTGAAGATTGGATTTTTACGCCCAGAAGAATATAAATTCACTTGGCTTGGACAAGGAGCTGCGCCTTGAAAATGCCACTACATTTATTAAGCTTGAGGAGGATTCCCATAAGGTCTTGGTTGAAAAGGCCCTACTTGAATTTGCTTTGGTGGATAGACTTGGTTTTGGGGACTCTCCACATTGTTACTCCTATAGGAAAGATTGTTATTCCTATAATTTGGGTTGAATGGAGGCTTTTGGTAGCCTCCTTGGTAGTTGTTTTTGTTTCCTAAGTAGTTAACCTCTTTTTGCACCCTCTCACTACCATCATAAACCACTTCTTGATACCCTTGTTCTCCCCCATCAACCTCTCCTACATAATTCACAGCTCTTTGGTTCACATGGAAGACTTTACTCAATTTATCTATCTTGTCATTGAGTTCCTTGGACCTTTGGCTCTCCAAATCTGAATCCCTCATGTTCCTATCGTAATCTCCTCCATAGCAAGCTTTGTTTTGGACAAGGTTATCAACCAGTTGTTCCCCTTGAATTGCTGTCTAGCTAGCAAAACTCCCATAGCTAGCCGTATCCCAGGCTCTTCGATAATGCGCAAGTGCTCCTCTATAAAATATCCCTAAGAATTCTATTTTAAGACTCCATGACGTGGAAAGCTCCTCTTATATTCCTTCAGTCTCTCCCATGCTTCATAGAGATTTTCATTCCCTTCTTGCTTGAAACTAGGAATTATCTTTTCTAAGCTTAGCCGTCTTTTGTTTGAGGTAAAATTTGGTAATGAACTCCTTCTTGACATTATCCCAAGTAGAGACCAAATCTGAGGGAATGTTTCTTTCCCATTGTGAGGCTTTGATCCCAAGAGAAAAGGGAAAAGGATCATCTTCATGGATACCATTCATTTTCACCGTCCTATAAAGTCTCTCAAACTGTTCAAGGTGATCCAATGGATCTTCCAAAGACACCCCGTTGTAATTCTGATTTTGAGCCATATTGTTCAAGCTCGAACTTCACCTTGAAGTTGTTGGTAGCGACAACCGGAGTAGAAATACCATATCAAACCTCCCTAAAATTTGGCTCATCAAAATTCCCAATCGGTCTAGCAGTTGGCTGTCCAAAACCTGGAGGTTTGTGTTGAACACCAATTTTATGAACATCTCCCCTTGGAGGTTGCTCCTGATTTACGCATGGTGGGCCATTGCCTTGGTTATCCATACCTAGGTGTCTCAAATGATCATCACGCTCTTTTGCTCGTCCTTCGTTAGCTGCTCTCCTATTAGCTCTTACAAGTGCTAGTAAATCCGGATGACGCTCAAGAATCTCTCCTTGTTTGCTACTTAGTTGCAAGCACATTCAAAAAAATCAAGAGGCAACAAACTCAAACGGTTAGTAACAACTCAAAATAAAATCTCTAGTCTTAATGTGAATTCAAATCCTAATGGCTAATTGCAATAGGCTCCTCGGCAATGGCACCAAATTGATACACACTTTTTAATATTAATTAATCAACAAGTGCAAACACGTCGATATAGCACTGAAGAATCGAATCCACAAGGAATGTAGAACTAACACAATAAGACTATAGGATTCTCACTTATGCTAAAGCAATCAAGAGAGTAAAATTAAACTATAACTACTTCTACTCAAACCAAATCAAAACCAAACAAGGCATTAACTAAACAAATTCAAACTTGAGATCAACTAATAGGAAAACAGAAAACAAGAAGAAAAGACAATTAAACAAAGGTGAATGGCTTTAGGCAAGGTAATTGATTCAAGGGGAAGGACAACTGATTGATGATGCAACAAAGAACAATTAAATTAACCTAGAAGACACTCAAATAGATTAACCCACTTCCATGGCACTAACCCCTTTATCAATCTAAGAATATAGCTAAACTTCTATTTTCAAATTCAATGATCAACAAGCCCTATAACAAGCTCAATAAAGCCACTAAACACCCTAACTTCATCTTCCAATGGCTAGGGAAGCTTAGCTCATACATACGTCTTTCAGGAATTTTCACAAACACCTTCCAGACATGAAATTTCATAGCATCTAGATTTAAATGGCTACCTCAATTCTAGCATTAAAAACACCTAAAATGAAGGAATCTATAACTCTAAGCACCAAACATCAATCACCCAACATTAAAATCTACCAAGCCTTAAACCACCCTAGAGACTACTCACACATCATGAAAATGGAAACCAAAACAAAAGATGGAAAGGTCAACATAATGAAATATAGAAGAGATAGGATAAAGAGATTATTCACTAAACTCAAATGAATGAACCAAAGAGGATCATCCAAGTGGATCTCTAGTATTCTCCCTTAAAGTCTCTCTCATAAATATCTTCTAAGTTGTTGGAAAATTAAATCTTAGATCATTCTACCTTAACTTAGGGATTTGTTTAATAACGGATTTGGGTTGACCCGGAAAAAACCGGATTGGACCAACTAAAATGGGAAAATTGATGATGAGGTCAAGGTCATATGATCGACCATCTATTCGAGGGAATGCTATCGAGGAGGCAAATCCGTGCGTGTTCCACGTCGGCCATGTATCGTTTGACAGCAGGTCGATGCTTCAGATCATGGAATGTTCACTGCAGAATTGGCTTCATCGAGGTGGTTCGGTCTGTTCGTTGGTCCAGGAAGAGCGGTCCAGCATGCTTGGAAGCCAACGACCCGAAGGTCAAGGTCTTCATACGATCCATCAAGCGTTCCTTTGGATAGTGTTTATCGATAATTGGGTCAAGGACCCATCTTCCCGTGTTGACCCGCGATATCTACCGTCGACCTTCCTTGGTTGACCTCGAGGTCCACGCCCGATCCAAACAACTCCTCTTTCTTCTTTTTTCATGTTTCCTTGGTCCACTGCTATTCCATGATTGAGTGTCTCATCCGAAAGACTCTAATCCTTCAATTTCTGCTCCAAATTACCTATAAGACTTGAAAAACAAACAAATATGCGCTCGTTCTACTTAAAACTATAAAATGCAAAAATCAAAGAAAAATTTCTTTTAAGATGAATGAATATAAATCTAAGCTAAGAAAAATAATGTTAATATGCATAAAAATCTATGTAATTATGAGACATATCATCTTTCTCTCTTTTGCTCTTGTAATTTGCCACTTTGATGCTAGATCTTGTTTAATCAATTTAATATTGCGTTTACTTGTTTCTTTAACCTTGTTTATTCTTTTCTGCTCTTTCTAATCATGTTGTTTATTTTAATTTATGGGTTTATGAATTTCATTATGGTTATTGAGTAGATTCCATTAGAGTTCATGAGGAAATGGGATAGATCAATGTAGATCTAGGGATTTACCGTCTTCCTTAAGCTCATTCATCCTTAGATCTCATTAGTCTATGTTGTCTTAATGCTTATATCATCTTGATCACTTGGAATATGATATTTGCAATTTCCCACCCATAAGGTGTTTCTGAAAATATTTGAATGAACCTAGGACTGAGATTTTCATTTCTAACTCAAGAGATTGATTGTTTAGAGTGTCTATTGGCTAGAATAGATTGTTTCTTAATACCTGAACAAGTGTGGATCGCGAATGAGAGTATGTTTGATTGCACTTGTCTTGTGTTCATAGTCATGAGAGTGGTTTTTATTGCTTTGACTATGTAACCAAGAGATCATTTAAATATGTTGTTAAGCAAGTGTGGGAGATCCTAGCTAAGCACTGATCGATTATCCCACTCCTCCTGAACCCATTCATCGCCTATTGTTATTTGCTTTTCATACTCTCTTTTTTATCTATTGCGCTGTTCTTACTTTCTCTGTTTTATCTCTCTTTTTAAGTCTTATGCATTTTATTTTCTATTCGTTAGGTTGCTAGAAATCCAGTGATAATATCTTGTTTGGATTAGGTAGATTCATTGCAATTTTTAGTGCTAGCAGTACACCCATTTGGATTGACACCTATTATGTTGCAATGATCTGATGTGTGATAGGAATTGATAGCAAAGTTGTTAAAAATCCTCCTATCAACATACACATACTTGGATCTTTGGTGCAGTGTGGCACCAGGCTTAGCCCTAATTTCCCATGCAGGCTTTGCCTTTTTGATGGGCCTTTTTGGTATATTTTGGTGTTGTTTTTAGGAACACATTCATGACCTGATTTTTGGGTAAAATTGGTTAACCGTATAGTTAATTATTTTTCACCAGATTTTAGGCCCAAATTGTTGATAGAGCTCCTATTTCTTATAGACAAATTTCGATTGGCCCAATAAGAAATAGAGCATGATTCACTTAAGGGTTAGTTTTTTATTTTTCATTTGGTTTTTAAAATAAGGTCCATGGCTCATCTTGAAAATTCCTTATATATTGTTTTTAGTTGTCATTCAATAAAATCTTAGAGATTAAAAAAGAAATCAAAATTCTAATCACTGCCTTCGGCACCCTCTCCTTGCGGTTAAGGTAACGACTTCGGGCAAGGCCAACTTCCATAGTGTGACAGGTGGTGTGTAAAACCGTTCTCACAAGAGCGGATCTCGAAACCCGAGTTGTTGTTGAGCCTAGCTCCAATGGTTGGTTGCCTTATTGAATGAACCTCAAGTTTTACTGTGAGAAGACAGTCCCTACAGATCTCACTAGATCCATTTGTGTGCGGCATCAATGTGGAATCAGAACCAACGTTCTAAGCATGAGCCTTGAGTAGCAGCCTACACACACGATATCAGAAATGCAACAACCTAATGCATCAGTCCAAATGTGCGTATTCATCATCATCACCAACCGTACTCGACCCATCCCATTAGCCAAATGCCTCCCACCAACAAAGGCACCTTCACACACCACTCAACAAATCCTTGAGGAGATGATTGCTTGTCTTACAAGCCTAGTTAAGATCCTCATGTCACTCGCGGATCCCGCACCCATGGTAACTTCCTTATCATACAACAAGAGTTTCCCGCATAAAGATGACAACCTGAAAGAAGAGATCAAGCCTCTAGTTTTGATCTTCGCTCCTCCAATCCAAACCATCCCAGATGACGATACCGTGAACAAAAACAAAGCACCTATTCCTTGTTACCGTGAACAAAAACAAGGTACCTTGAACCTCAAGGCGAGTTCCTAGGAGAAAAAGATCGTGTGATCTGTTTTACACCACGCTGAAGGAGTTCAATCGTCTACTTCTTATCCGAGACGAAAAACAATACATACGAAGAGGATCAAAATCTGCTACACTTGATAATGAAGGCATCACCACCACAAACCCTTATGTTACCATAGTACATGATATGCATCAACTTTAGCTAGTTTTTCATTCATCTTCTGCACCATTTATACTGTGTATAGAACTCATAATCATCCACTATAGTGTGTATTTTCATCTATTTCACATTCTAGACTCCTAGGGTAGAGAGTCCATATTTTTCTTTTCCTTACAATCTTTTTCTAGATAAATTGGGACATTGACACATCATGAGGAGGTGGAGTTTGGAGGTGCTATAAATGGTAAGTGTTAGGATGAGAGTTCATCATGGAGAGAAAAGAAAACCACATGGAATCGCAAAAGTCATCCAAGATTCGGCCTAAGCCGCCCTGGTCGCGAGCGATCTAGGAGACTTCACGCACAAGTAAAGAGATAGGCCGTCAACACTTGGGATGTGGAAAAAGCCACCCAGGATACGGTCAATCCGACCTTACCATCGGCCAAAGCTAACGGAAAAGGATGCGACGTAATCCGCTTTGGCCAAACCCTACTTGGATCCGGCTGAATCCCACTTGGATCCGTTTGAAGCCATCATGCGAGAAACCTATTTTTTAGTCTTTTTTGTTGAGGGTTTGAGCCAGTTTGTCCAGGATCAACCTGAGTCATTGTAGCTATTTTAGCCCGCTGGAACCCAAAGTATTTAAGGGCCTTCTCTAATGTTTTTAGAACTGAGTCTCATTTTCCAAATAATTTATGTGACAACTTTGAGAGGATTTTGAAGACCTACTTGGATAATGATCCTTGGATCATCTCCATTTATCTATTGAAGATTTCTTTTCCTATCTTTTTCTCTTTTATCATACTGCTTATGTTTTGTTTCATTTCTTCTTCTTTGTTTTGTTTTTGTTTTGGTGAATTGATAGGTTGGAGAATGGGTAGATCTAGGAGTTAGATGGTTAGATCTTGAAGTCTAGGTTGTTCCTTATATTCCTTCACTGAGAGTGTTCTTCATGATAGATCTGGAGTAATTAACCAAGTATAGATGCTAGGGGTTTCATCGCCTAAGAGGTGTTCAATGAAATGCTTGACAGACCCTATTATGAGATTTCCTTCCCAAGATAGGGATAGTTACATGTTAGCATAGAAAATGGTATTTATGGGGTTGATTGTTCATGCTTGATAGATTTTTAGTGGGAAAACAAGAGTTTACCTTCACTGAGAGCCTAGCTGTTTGATGCCATGGGAGTGGATTAAGCTACTTTAGAATAATCTCATGCCCTAGGATGGTTCTTAAGTATAACTTGTGCTTCTTGATTTGGTTGTCTTCCCATGAATCATATGCCTTTCTGTAGACCTACTGCTTAGCTATTATTTTATTTTGTTTTATCATCTTGTTTGTGTTTGATCTTGCTTTGTTTCTTGTTTAATTTCAGTAATTATTTCACCAAACCAGTTACCTATTACTCTAGCTTGAATTAATTCCTCACAATCCTACCGTGATGGTTCCATACTCTCTGTGGATTCGAACCTCAAATGCTATAATGTAACAATTGTTTGCATTTGTTATGATTACCTGATAGCCTAAAAAGCAAACATCAAATTGGCACCATTGTCGGGGATTTCATGCAACTAGCCTTTAGGATTTAGATAGATTTCCTCCTAGAGTTTTTCTTTTGTTACTAGTATCTTCGAATTGTTCCCCTCTTGTTTTTTTTTAAGGAAAGGTTTAAGCGAGGGGAAGCTCTTGTTTGTGTTTCTGGGCTGTAATTTATTTGGAAAGAGATATCAGGGGTAGAGTTCGAAGGACTCTCTTAGGTGAGGGAAAGCCAAGGAGGAGTGCATAGTTCTTATGGCGAGCCACACAATCAGAAATCGATTGAGGCTTTCGATGAGCAAAAAATTTAGAGGCCTCAAGTATGAGAACCTGTTCAAGATATGCATTTTTAGATCAAGCCAACCTTGATCAATATGGTAAAAAGTTGAAAGTACAATGGTTTGGATAGTGAAGACCCCTTTGATCACTTCGTTTAGTTTGAAAGGCTGTTCACAACGGTGAAAATGAATGACATCCATGATGAAGCAATAGAGATGATTTTGTTCCCTTTCTCGCTTGGAGGAAAAGCTTGCCAATGGGTTAATATTGTGCCATCGGAGCGGTAACGACTTGGGACTGTTGCAAAAAGGTTTTTAGTACCAAATTCTACCTTAAGCGGAAAACTATCAAGTTCAGGAATGATATTGCAACCTTCAAGCAGCGAGACTGTGAGAGCATTAGTGAAACTTGGGACCGGTGAAGGGGTTACAATTTGGCGTGCCCTCACCACGGTTTCGAAAAGGAGAACCTCTTGGGATTTCTCTACAGGGGAGAATGGGCAAACACCGGAGATCTTAAGATGCAACTAATTATGGGAGTTTTGTCAGTTTGACAGCTATTCAATCAGAGCGATTGATCGAGAACTTATCCATAAACAAGGCCAGTTATGAAAGGGATGATTAAGATGACTCGAGAAGAGTGGAGGTAGACATGGATAAGCTCAAGGAGTTGAACGATAAAATTGATAATATGAGTAACGTAATCCTTACCAAGAAAGAAATCCGCTTTTTGGGTAGCCGAGGGTCAAACAAAGACCACCCATTTAGTATAAACTCCTCTCAAGGAGCCTCCTTACCCAAGACAGAGAAAAACTCTCAACAACCCATCGAAGATCTGGATTTTAGATTTATGGTCCAGTGGTCAATAACCAAGTGAAGATGGACTCGAGATTAGGAAAAATACAAAGGAAAATAGACGGAGCCAATAGCAACCCCACAGCCCAAGTGCACGACCTCAATAAGAGGATCTCACGAGACACAGTTTGGAGCAGAAGGTCGATGAAGGACCATGATGTGTATTGTGAAGTCATAAAGCTTAGGAGCGGGAGAGAGCTCACACCAAATAAGGTGAAGAAGTTGAGGAGGAGATAATCGAGATAAACGATGATGAATACGTCGAGCCGAATATTGAAAGTCCGATTTAGTGGAAAAAGGAAGCTGAATAGCCAAAAACAAAATGGAAGAGTGGAGATAGGTTTCTAAGAAACCTCGACTAAGGCCAAAATTACCTTTTTCGAGATGTTTCAAGAAAGAATTCGTGTAGAGGCGCAAGGAGAAGTTCATGGAAATAATGAGTGCATAAGGTTGGAAAACATTGGGTTTGAATTCATGCTTAAGTCTTGCGATGTGATAAGCGGAGACGTCCTGATTTTGGAGCAAAGAGCGGATCCGGATAAGAGTGGAAAATGAAGGAACTGTTGAGCATGGAGCACGACGATGATCCTTGGAGCGAATTCAAAGGGCCCAAGGTAGAGCTGAAGACACTCCCGCAATAAACTATATGTATAAAGTTCTTGGAAAGAACTGTACTTACCTGGTCATAATAAATGACAAATTGAGTGACGATGAAACCTCCATGCTTTTGAAAGAACTAAGAAAATATAAGAAAGCCATTGGCTATTCACTATATGATATGAGAGGAATTTCTCAGTCTTTATACATGCATAGGATCCACTTGGAGGATGAGTCAAAAATCTCAATAGAACCTCAAAGACGGTTAAATTTGAACTTGAAGGATGTGGTAAGAAAATAGGTCTTGAAACTCCTAGATGTCGGGATGATCTATCCCATCTCGGATAGTGGTTGGGTTTCTTCTATCCATGTGGTACCAAAGAAGGATGGAGTCATGGTTTTGAGAAATGATAAAGAACTTATTCCCATTAGGATAGTGACTAGTCATCGAATGTGTGTGGTCTATAGGAGATTAAATATTTCAACTAGGAAATATAACTTTCCTTTACCCTTTATGGACCAATTGCTTGAGTGATTAACGGATCCTTCTTTCTATTGCTTTTTGGATGGATACTCAGGATTCTTCCAAATCCCCGTTGATGTGTGTGATTTTTGATGTTTTTAGAGTCTTGTTTTAGGTTATTTTGTATTCATCTAGATAGATTTTACTTTCACTTAGGATCATTTAGGTTTGTTATGCACTTTTTGCATTTGTATTTGGAGTTTGGAGTCCATTCAGGTGAAAGGAGCAGAAAAGAAGCTAAAATGGAGCTAAGGAGCATTAGAGCAGCTATTGGAGTACTCAAGGAAGCAGAAATCAAGAAGGATCATGGACTCCTCGAACCTCCAACTCAAAGCACATACGCGAGGAAGGCCAGAAGACTTCAACTTGCTTATAGAGAAAGCCACCTCAAAGACTTGCCTCAACCAATCTATCTCAAAGGAAGACTGGCGCATAATGAAGACCTTACCTCTTCTACATCAAGGATCATACTCGGAGTAATGACTCAGACGGAAACCACGAGTTGAGAGACATGAAGCATACCTTGTAGTTCAAGCTCGGGGAAGCATTCTGAGGAAAGCTTCACAGACTGCATGGTTAACCGACAGGTCGGTTTCACCATCAGGGTTATGAGAGTGACCCTATAAATATCGCTCTAATGACTCTTATGTCATCATCTGCTTGTTTAGAAGAAAAACTTTACCTTTATGCAAATTTTCATTGAGTTTTAGATCTAAGTTTTGTTTATGGATTGATGGATTATTATTGAATGAATTAGTTTATCCTTGTTTATTTTGCCCTCTTCTATTTTCATCTTAGCTTCTCTATTTCAATTATGCCTTCAGTATCTACCACAATCCTCATTCCTCTCAAAATGAGGAGCGAGTAGATCCGCTTGGATTTTGAGAATGGGGAGATCAAAGGTGAATCGATGATTCCCAAACTTAGTTGACCAAGCATTAACGCCAATCTCTTCTAATAAGAGTGTGCTTTATGCCTCCTTCTTCCTGATCAGCTAAGGGTTGATCAGGGTCATGATCTCAAGGTAGGGCTTGCGAGAATGATTGCCCTAAACCTTATTAGAGACGGTTCGATCCGCCTAAGAGAAATCTAAATGTGGATCGTCCGTTAGGCTACTTTGGACTGAACTTTATACGCTCAAACTGGTGAGATCACAGCGAGAGTCGAATGGATCAGTCGGTTTGGGTCGAGATCTCCATGGCGAGAGCGGGTTGATCTAACCTATTTCCTAGCCTAGAGATCACTCATAATCAATCAACGAGTGGGATCGCCGAGTTTATTGCTGATCCACCACCCAATCCTTCTTTCTCCATTAGTTTAAAACTCATTTCAATTTGTGCTATGTTTTATACTTATTTCTCTGTTTACTAGTTCATGCTCTGAGTTTATTTTGTCATTTTGCCTATTATGTCCTTTTGTTGAATTCGCTCTTAAGTTGTTCTTTATTGTTCTATTGCTTTGTGACAGATTGCAAATAGATTTGGCTTGAACTAGGGTGTGTTCATAGATAGGTTGCTAGTAAACTATTCCAAGTTTTGGTTCGACAACTCACCCATAACTTATCACACTACAATGATAAATACAAACCGCAAAAACCTAGTCATCACCCATTCAACCACAAGATTAGAAAAAAAAACACTTTCACATGTCTGTATGGTACCTTCGCCTAACAAAGGATGCCATTTGGATTATTGATATGTACGCATTTTAACATATTTTGGTGTCAATTTTAGTTCATTTTGCATAAATTTCCGTTGCATTTGCATTAGGTTCGAGTCATTTTCACATCGTTTGCGTAGTCTGCATTTGCATAGCATGCACTTTGCATTCGAAGTTTTTTTTAGGAAACTTTGGATTAGAGATGAGAAGAAACAGCGGGACTTGAGAAGGAAATGTAGTTTGGAGCCAAAACAAAGCAAAGGACGGACGTTTCAGGAATGACTTGGACCACACCTCCGAGCCAGCTGTTTGGGTTAATCATGCTCACCACTCGGAGCTACCACATGGAGTGATGAATCCAGTCAATGTTATGGAGCGAGTCAAGTCAATAGCCCAACATGGAGTAATGGACCAGATCGAGGCGATGGTCCATGCAAGTTGATGGATTGAGTCAATGAGCTAATGTAGTTTCTGGGTCGAGTCGATTAAATTTTTGCAAGCCCAACCATCCGACTCGACCTATGGGGTCGGATCAACTATTTTATTGATTTTTGTTAATTTTGGACTTTTTAGGTTTTAGTGGGGATGAGTATTAATACCTCTTTGGCGTCACGAAAAGATATCTAAGTTTTACCGCTACTGCAAGAAACCTTTTGAGCATTCGTTTTTGTAATTCGAGAACAAAAAATCTCTTTTTGTTTTATGATCTTTTATGCAATTTTAGTTTAATTTCATTCAAGTCTATTTATTCTCAATTCTATGATAATGATATTCACTTTTATTGTTTCACCAATGGCTTCCGAGTAGAATAGTTAGGGTTCTTGAGGTAACGGATTAGACCAGTGTGGATCAGTTTTCTAGGTCACTGAGAGTAGAACTAGCTTAAGTCTCTTCTATTTCGGTGTTGTTATTGCTTATTTCTTTCTGATCAATTGAAATTTGTATTAGATGTTTTAGCACCCGAAAGGAATGATGATTTGTCCAATTTTACCATTTTAGAAATTTACATTCTTAGCTCAAGAGATTGGATGTCTAATGTAGGCTTGATTTAATTGTTGCTTAATGTCAGTTAGGTTGTTAAAAGCTTATGATGATAAGGTCTCTTGATAGCTTTTCTGAGATTATTTTCCACGAGAGTGGATTCATCAATTACGAACTAATTACCTAGAGACCCGTTCTGTTTGAGTTTTGTTAAGAGAATTAGTAGATTTAAGTGAGGCACTGGTACATGATCTCCACCCCTCAAGAACCCTCTTTCCCATCTGCTTCTTAGTTCTTTGCACTACTTTTCTATTTTCATTGCACTCAGATTACACTGTAACTTTGTTTTCACTGCACTCTACTCTATTGTTTTCATAATTTCTTAATTAGAATTTTTTGCTATTTTGCTTCTTATTTTCATTTACTGTTGTTTAGATTGCTCATTTAGGTTGATAGATACCAAAATCAATGAATCGATTTGGCTTGAATTAGAGTAGTCTATCATATTTGGATGCTAGTTACACTCCCACTTGGATTGACACCATTTATACTACTTCGACAAATTAGTGTAATTTGATTCGACATCGAGTAAAAATCCTGTTATCAAATTGGTGCCATTTCCAACTAGGTGTTTGTTGGCTACATTTAGCATTTTAGACTTTCTGAGATCAAGTTCTTTTCATTTGTTTAATTTTAACAACTTAATTGTGGTTGTGCATATCTTTCTATTTCAGGGTGATCTTACAAATTTGCTACACTGCTCGACAACCAAGGTCGAGTGCCAATTCTAGTTGATCTCTTCCGTTGCATGCAGACACGATCTCAAGGCATCCGAAATCTTCTCCCTCTTCTCGACAACATTGACAGACTATCACGCGAGCTGAGAGAGTCGAAAAACAACCACCACAGTGAACACGAACATTCAGCAGAAATGACTTCACCTGAAGGATCACACAGCAGAGTGCTTTGAAATTAGGTGCCTCCTACGATGAGGCCACGAACAATCGGAGCTGGGGACGCACCACTCTCACTCTCAGCGCCATGGAACTGATTCACCTGCTAGTTTAAACAACAACTTTTAGATCAAGAGTAGTCTCATATCCATGATCTAGAACCACAAGTTTCATGGATTGCTAGTGGAGGATCCTCTAGATCATCTGGATGAATTTGAAAGGCTCTGCAGCCTAACTAAGATTAATGGAGTCGATGAGGAAGCCTTTAATTTGAGGTTATTCACGTTCTCTCTTGGGGACAAAGCGCACATCTGGGAGAAACATGTACCTCAGGGTTCCATTACTTCCTGGGCTGACAGTAACTCGGCTTTTCTTGCTAAGTGTTTTTCTAACTCTAGGACTGAAAAGCTCCACAGTGAGATTTCCACCTTTGTGTAGAAGAACTTTGAATCATTCTCTGATGCTTGGGAAGAGTACAAAACATACCAAACTCAGTGTCCTCACCATGGATACATCAGTGAAACACTGCTTAGCAATCTCTACCGTGGTGTTCACCCAACAATCCGCAGGCAGTTGGATACTACTAGCAATGGCAACTTTCCAAACAAAAATGCTGATTGGGGCTGGGAATTAGTAGATAACCTTTGAGGTCGCATTTTAAAAAAATAACTAGAAACTAGCATGAGCACTGGATTAGTTTAGTTTGCACAAGCCGATGGTCAATATGGAGAAGACTTTGACAGAAGTGTGCGAGGTATGGCTGACTTCGATTTGGTGCACAGAAAGGAGATTAAGGCGCTAAATGAGAAGTTGGATAAGTTACTATTGGTACAACAGAAACACATCAAAATGGTATTTGAAGACGAACTGGTTAAGGAAGAAGAAGATGATCAGGCTGAAGAGGTTAGCTTTGTGCATAATGAGAAAGGAGAATCCAAACCTCTCCTACAAGAACACCAACATTGCTAACCCCCAAGATCAGATCTACCTATCCAAACCCCAACCCGTTCTGCAAAAAGCATATGTACCAAAACAACAATACCATTAGAGTTTTTAGCCACCTCCAACCGCTCCACCAGGGTATGCCGCACAAGCTTTTTTGCCTACTCAACAAGCTTCAGATGTTATGAATTTGCTCCAACAAATTCTCAAGGGTCAGACCACGATAGTTATTGAGTTGACCAAGAAGTTTGTTAAGGTACACACAAAGATAGATGTATCTCACAATGATCTCGACTGCAAATTTGAGACATTGAATGCAAGACTCAAGTATGTTGAGAGTTAACAAGCCTTATCATCCACTTTGAAATCAAATGGGCAACTCCATGGAAAAGCAGTTCAAAACCCCAAGGAATATCACGCCAACGCCATTACTCTACGGAGTGGACTTGAGCTGTTAATTTGCGCAAAAGTACTAAGGATACTGAGGACAGTAAGGTTCAGAAGGGGGAGGATTTCCTAGTCATGGATCAGGTCGGAAATCAAGTCCAGAGGTCCCACTCGGACAAGAGACCCGACCTCAAGGTAGTTATCTGCTACCTCCTGTGGAAGAAGTCATGCCTGAGGCTAAGATCGACACTCCAGGTCTATTCGAACCTAAACCCAAAACTTCCAATGCTCAAAAACCATCAGCAGCTGAGGAAACGAACATGCTAGTTGTTCCACCACCTTACAAACCTCAATTATGTTTCCCATGGAGGTTTGAGAAGGATGTTGCTGAGAAGTACAAGGCTCTTTTTGATAAGACAATGGCTGATATTAAGGTAAAGATCCCCATCCTCAATGCTTTCATGCTAATGTCTCCCCATCAGAAGTTTTTGAAAGATGTAGTTAAAGAGAGAACTAAGGAAGTTAAACGGATGGTAGTGCTCACCCATGAGATCAATGCCATCTTCCAAAAGAAGGTAGTGCCAAAGAAGCTCGGTGATCCTGGAACTTTCATAATTCCTTGTTCACTTGGACCCTTATTCTTCAACAAGTGCTAATACACCTTGGTGCATCAATAAGCCGCATGCCACTTTCAGTTGCAAAGATATTAGGCTTCAACGACTACAAATTCTGCAAGATATCTCTGGTTTAAGCGGATAGGTCAGTTAGGATCCCTCATGGCATTTTAGAATATCTTCCTGTGATGGTCAGAGGAGTTGAAATACCAACTAACTTTTTTGTTTTGGAAGACCTTTCTTAGCCATTGTGGTGCGTTGATTGATGTACATAATGGAACAATTGAGTTGAATTTGGGCCAAGACCTTAAGAGGAAGTTTAACATCAATGATGTAATGAAGAAGCCAACCATTGAGGTTCAGGTGTTCTTGATTCAAGAAATGGAAACTCTAGCTAATGAGCTATTGAAGGAGTTGGCAACAGAAGATTAACTACAAGTCGCCCTGATTAAGCAAGTTACAAATGGATACTTGAGTAGAGATTCCAAGTGTTATGGGAAACTTCTAGATGCCCATAAGCCGGTTAAGAGTTCAGTAGTGATTGAAGAGCTGGTTGAAATGAGTTCTGAGGTCAAAGTAGTGGACCGAGATCTGACAGCATTTGTGTCAGACTCGACCACGAGATTCGAGCTGCAGGTGCTTGACTGCACCACTCCTACAGTCAATGGTGAATCCTCTAAGATAGAAGCTCCTAACGTGTAATTGAAACCACTTCTTGCAGGGCTAAGATACGATTTCTTTGGTCCTAACTGCACATATCATGTGATTGTCAATGATGCTTTGAATTATGATGAGTTAAGCATGCTTTGAAAGATGATGAGTTGAGCATGCTATTGACTGAAATGAAAAAGTTTAGGAAAGCCATATTATATTCTATAGCTCACATTAGAGGCATATAACCTAACTTGTGCAGTCATAGGATTCACCTTGAAAATGAATCATGTTCAAGCACTGAGCCCCAAAGGAGATTGAATTTAAATCTTAAAAAAAGTGGTGAAAAATGAAATTCTTAAGTTGCTAGATGTTGATGTAATTTATCCGATTTCTGATGGTAAGTGAGTTTCACCCGTTCATTGTATCCTTAAAAAAACAGAATTAATATTGTTAGGAATGAAAAAAATGAACTGATCCCCACTCAACTATCATTGCTCATAGCATGTGCACTGATTATAGGAAATTGAACTCTACATCTAGGAAATATCATTTTCTACTCCCATTCGTTGATCAAATGGTAGAACGATTAGCCAATCATCAATAATATTGCTTCTTAGATGGGTATAGTGGATTCTTTCAAATTCTTATGCACCTTGATGACCAAGAAAAAACGACATTCACTTGCCCTTATGGAACAGTTGTATATAGGAGAATGCCATTCAGTTTGTGTAATGCACCTGCTACCTTTCAATGATACATGGCATCTATATTTTCGGATCTGATTGAGGAGATGGTTGAAGTCTTCATGGATGACTTCTCTTTCTATGGCTCTTCCTTCTCCTCTTGTTTGTCAAATTTGTGCAGGCTAGTTAGCAGGTGTGTGTAAAAAATCTGTTGCTGAACAGGGAGAAGTGTCATTTCATGGTTACGGAAGGAGTTGTTTTGGGTCACAAGATATCTGAAAAGGGGATTGAGGTTGATAAAGCCAAGATTTAAGTTATGTTTTCAGCTGCAGCTTCCTAAGTCAGTAAAGGATGTCAAGAGTTTTTTGGGCCACCCTGGGTTTTATAGGAGATTCAGCAAGATTTTTCTAAGATAGCAAGCCGTTGAATCGCCCACTATGCAGAGAGGTCAAGTTCATTTTTGACTCCGAGTGTCTGGAAGCGTTCTTGAAGATCAAGAAAGCTTTCGTGTATGCACCAATAGTTCAAGCCCTTGATTGGACTCTACCCTTCGAGATCATGTGTGATGCAAGCGATTATGTAGTGGGAGCTGTGCTAGGCCAGAGAAAGGACAAGAAACTGAATGTAATCTACTACGCTAGTAGAACGCTTGACGATTCCCAAGACAAGTATGCAACCATAGGGAAAGAACTTCTTGCAGTAGTCTTCGCATTTGAGAAGTTCAGGTCATATCTGGTTGGATCAAGGATGATTGTGCATACAGACCATGCAGCTTTAAAGTACCTAAAGATGAAAATCGATGCTAAGCGAAGGCTACTGAGATGGATACTGCTACTACCAAGAGTTTGACTTGGAGATTGTGGATAAGGTTGAAGTGGAAAATGGAGTAGCTGATCACTTATCGTGAATGATGATAGAAGACTCGATCCCCATTTCAGCTCATGTCACTTAAGGCAGTCGAACCTCGAGTCCAAGAGTCACACTCGACCAGCAATTTAAAGTGTAATCTCAAAGGCGCAGAGAAACACATTCAGCATGGAAACAAGCTTGCTGGAATCACTGTGCCTTGGTATGCCAACTTGGTAAACTACCTTGTTGTTGGTGAAGTGCCGATGAGTCTGGATTCTTATCAGAGGGAGAAATTCTTTAGAGATGTGAACCACTACTTTTGGGAAGAGCCTTACCTTTATAAGAAGGGATCTGATGGTTTATTCAGAAGTTGCATTGCGGAGGAAGAGGTTCAGGGTGTTTTAGAGTGGTGTCATGGATCAGCGTACAGTGGACACTTTGCTACATTCAAGACGGTTTAGAAGGTTCTGCTAGCAGGGTTATTGTGGCCTAGTATGTTCAAATATGCTCAGACATTTATCTCCAAATGCGATGCTTTCCAAAGGATGGGCAACATCAGAAAAAGAACAAAATTCCAAATAATCTGATTCTTGAGATTGAGGTGTTTGACTTTTGGGGGATAGATTTGGCGAGGCCATTCAATCCACCATTGCATGTAAACAGTTACATTCTAGTAGTAGTGGACTATGTTTCCAAGTGGGTCGAGGCAATTGCATGCCCAACAAATGAAGCTAAAGTGGTGCTGAAACTATTCAAAAGCATCATTTTCCCTAGATTTGGAGTTCTGAGAGTCGCAATCAATAATAGAGGCTCTCATTTCATCAACAAGCTATTTGAGAATCTGTTAAGGAAGTATGGAGTTAAGCATAAGGTAGCTACACCATATCACCCACAGACGAGTGGTCAAGTAGAAGTCTCGAACAAGTAGATTAAATAAATTCTGGCCAGAGATGTAGGAGCTTCAAAGAAGGATTGGGTGGTCAAGCTAGATGATACACTTTGGGCTTACAAGACAGCTTTCCAAACTCCAATTGGGAGAACACCGTTTTAGTTGCTTTGTGGGAAGTCATGCCATTCGCCAGTTGAGACAGAGTACAAAGCGTTGTGGGCAACCAAGTTTCTAAACTTTGACTTGAAATCAGATCAAGAAAAAAGACTCATGGATCTACATGAGTTGGAGGAGATCAGACTTGAGGCTTATGAGAACTCAATAATCTACAAGGAAAGGATTAAAGCACTCCGTGATAAGAAGATTGCACCAAAGAGGGTCACAGCTGGTGATCAAGTGTTGATATCCAACTCGAGGCTCAAGTTGTTTCCTAGAAAGATGAAGTCAAGATGGTCTGGTCCTTTCAAGGTCAAGGAAGTCTTACCGTATGGAGCTATAACTTTGATCAACAATGACAGTGAAGATTTCTCTGTAAATGGGTAGAGGGTGAAACCTTACCTAGCTGATGGGACTAGTCCTGAGAGAATTTATGTTTCTCTCGATGAACCATCCCACCTCTGATGGGAGTGAAAAGTCAAGCTCAATGACTTTAAACAAGCTCACTTGGGAGGAAGTCTCGTGGTATCCTTGTAAATATCTTCATTCAGTTTTTAGGAATTCTTCTTTTCTTTCTTTCTTTTTGATTTTTCATTCCAGAAATCTGGTGAACTAAATTTCGAATCGACTTGACAGCTGAGTGGTCAAGTTTAATTTAGTTTTTAAAATAGAGACTTGACAGATGGAGGATTGTGAGACCCATGCAGGTGGTTTGGAGCTGGATTTTTTCAACCAAGTTAGGACAGGCGTGGAAGGAAAGACTTTAAGTTAAATCATCACAAGACCTCTAGTCTCCTGTCAGTCACGGGCCCTTGTTTCCTTTCTGCTTTTGCTCTTTAATAATATCGAAACTGAGATTACTCTCTTCACTCATCTCTAACAATGAAACCAACATTGTTATCTTCACTCACCCATTTCGTTTTTGTTAGTCATTCTTGCTCTTTTGCAGTCCAAGTAAAGCCACCAACATTCTCAACTCAGCCACCTTGTTCGAGTGTAGCTGTTCATTTTACGATGCCGCCATTCCAACTCGAGCATGACCACCAAGTCGTACTCTCCACTGCGTTGAATTTCAGAACCATCCACACGGTACAAAAGATCGAGTCTAACCGCCATCGTATGTGACTCAAGATATCCGAGTAAAGCAGATACTATGAAATGACTATTTTTATTTGACATGACCATCCACCCCGATTCAAGCCAGCCACCCACGTAATCTGAGTTGAATTGCCGGAGTGTTTTCCGAGCTCAACTCAACTGATTCTCACTCGCTCTAACATTTTGTTTGACCCTAAGCCATGAGCGACTCAATCCACGACTCCGAGAATAGTTGTTGCCTTTTTTTGACTCGAACTACAACCCAAGCCGATATCGCCGCCGCTGCTGTTCTTGAAACAAGCTCCACCTTCGAGTCCCACACGCCACCTCATTGTCAAACCACTGCCGTGAGCCACACAAGAGCGAAAATGAGGAGATCAAGTGGAACTTCTTCAAAGCGGAGGTTGACTCACTGAATGGCTGAAGGTTCTCCAATAAACGTGGATGACGACGACTTGGTTTTGGAATTAATGCAAAGGTGAGAAGAAATCCGCATGGGGAAAACTCTTATAGACGATCAAGAGGGTGACGAGATGCTAGAAGGATATGAGAGTGTTGGTGAGGGAGATGAAAGTATTGACAATTTCGACGTTGAGGGAGTACCTCGAAAAGTGAGTTACAAAGAAGCAATACACTCTTTTCGGCAGATGCAAGTGAAGGAAGCGAGGTACCTTCATAGGTAAATGATGGTAAAGCTTGGAATCGTTAAGGATGTCAACATTATGTTAAAGCCATGTGGGTTGATGCAGTTCGCGACCAACGCTCATGAATCTTAAAAAATGGTAACTATGCAATTCCTAGCCTTAGTTGAATTGCACAAGTATTTTGTTAGTGAATATAGGTAGAAAATAAAAGGTGGATTCGGATCCTTGACTTTCGAAGTGAACAAAATGAAGTGTTCTATCACGGCAAACCGGTTCGAAGATCTTTTTGAACTTCCAACCTGTGTGGGACTCGACGTTGAGTTCGATAGAGAAGAGTTAGCTTATCTATAGAAGTTGATAACAGGTTATTAATCGTATGATGCGTCGTCTAACAATAAATGCAGCAACATCAAAAATCCCGCAATTTGTTATTTTCATAAGGCGGTTGCCTGGAGATGATTTGCTAGAAACGAATCATGGACTATGTGGCTAACTGAACTCAAGATGATCGACCAAGGGCTCAACAAAGTCCTCAATAATTTTGCTGACTACGGAAGTATGTTTAAGGGGGAAATGAATAGCACAGGGTTCAGAAAAGAACTGATGAAACAGCTGACTACTTACAAAGCATGGGTGTCGAGTCTGGAAGACAAGACTAATGGGATTATTCGCATTGGCAGGATTATAACAAGAATCCTTGAAGCGTGTGATGTTACGTTCAAAAAAAAATGATCCCTTTGGAAAGAATCGACACAGCATACCTTCAACAGATTCGATTCTTAGTAAGAGCACTGCAAAGAGGAAAATGGTTATATATGTTCACTCACTCGATTTCAGAAAAAGAATCGATAGCACTTCCAAATGTGGATTATACTGCACTTGGGATGGAGGGTAACGTCGCATTCATCCCTTCAGCAGAGCTCGTGTATGGTAAACAAACCCACGCTAATTCTCCGGAACAAGGGTGAGCGCCAATAGAGATGGATGACAACGCACCAGAGTGATTTTATTTTAACGAATACAAGCACCCACATATGAGAAAGAGAGTGGAAGTAGCTCACAAACACATTGGTCTAGTGTTAAGATTTTGTAACTGGGACGCCAAGCTAATAAAGTCATATACGGAGTAGTTTAAGGACTTCACAGTCGGCTCCCACTCTCGGCAAAACATAGATTTAACCCATCTAGACCTCAGAGAACCAACTCCACCACCTCCCAGACGGTCCACGTCAACCACGTGAGAAATTAAAAGGTGCCCCACAACGGAACAACTCTGTAGAGCATTTTTCCATATGTCAAGACCCATGCTGTCACTATAGCAGCATGACACAACGCACTCTTACCACTTCAACCTCAACTCAATCACGCTGCACGAGCACACAGTTAAACTCCATAGCGAGTACTATAACTATGCTAACAAAAGAACTCGGGAGCTGCACCTCGAGCCAAGCCTAGACCCACCCGCTTGAAGGAGATCCTCAAGTCGAACTCAACGTCATAGAAGTACAAACGCTGCACAATAACAAGAGGAAAGGCAGGTCCAGTCATAAGCTTTCCAACCACACGCAGAAGTGAAATTTCTGGATCCGATGGGGTCGTCATCTCAGTTCTATTCTTTCTAGCCGGAACCACATCAGGAGCCACAATCCTACACTAAAAACATGGAAGTGGATCCAGCAGGGTGGTCCCTGTTCCGGTGAGGTACCAATTCTGAACTCCTCTTGTAATATTATTGCATATTTCATTTTGTTTGCTCGTCCAAGATTTTTTTTTCAATCTTTTATCCACACAAGGGACTGTGTGATTTAAGTTTGGAGGAGGGTCCTAGAGGATATTAACGTCGTTTATGTGTTTCTTAGTTTTGATTTTCTATATAGAGAATGCATTCAAGTAAGGCATAGAAAAGCACAAAAAAATTGATAAACTTTTTCAAAAAATCACAAAAACAGAGTGTTGATGTTGTTTCATTCATGTAAGGTTAAGTTTAGCTGCATTTGTGTTTGGGAATCAATCTTTCTGATGATGAGCATTGTCGTTAGGTTGTTGGCTAGTAACTATAGTGAACTTTTTGGACTGCGATCTTCCTCTTTAGAAAGCATAAGGGTAGATCGTTCGCCTAGGAATCCTATGCTTGTGTTTTGTTTCGAAAAGACCTAATTTAGTTCCATGGAATTGAACTTTAATTGTCGAATAGAGCCTAGAGGTGCACTGGATGTTTTCCTTCCTTGTGCTTAACATGATCCATTGCAGTATGAATTTACCCAAAACGCCAAGCGATAGGAGGCTGCAAACTGGGAACCAAGGGTGTTCGTAAACCCATACACCTCTGTGTATCTTGGCAATATAAAGCAGCTGAGGGGGTGCGTAAACCCATAAACTCTCACGTCTGTGTCAATCCACCTATCAATCTCTCATATAGTTTGGTGAAGCACCTAGGAGGGTTCATAAACTCGTAGACTCTCACGCTTGTGTAAACCAATTCGAGAGAGTATGAAATTAAATAAAGCGACCTTCTCACGTTTGTCGATCCCCAAAAGGGACATGAAGTGAACCTCTGATCGAGTTGTGGATCCAAAAAAACAGGCAAGTGCTAAATTGAATCAAACAAGTAAAAAGTGAAGTGTTTAATTGAGTAAGTCTGGTTAAGTTCAGGGAAGTTGAATCATATGTTCATTGATCTTTTGTCCTCTAGAGGCCTGCACCACTAGAAATAGGAGATTAAACCTATGTTATAGAGTCCAGCTTAGGTACTAGAGATCTTAGGATTCTATGCTAAGGTTCGATGTGAGTATACTGTGGCATTTCCGAAGATACATGGGTTCACTTGTGGATTACAATTTTCAGCCTTGATGAGTTATTTCTTGAGGTAAGATATTCCTTTATGTCTGCAACCTCTCTTCCTTCTTAGCTCTATGCATTTGCTGGAGAGCAAGGAAAGACTAAGTTTAGGGGAGTTGATATGTACGCATTTTAACATATATTAGGTGTCATTTTTAGTTTATTTTGCATACATTATTGTTGCATTAGCATCAGGTTCGAGTCATTTTCACTTTGTTTGCGTAGTCTACATTTGCATAGCATGCACTTTGCTTTCAGAGTTGTTTTCAGAAAGGTTTGGACCCGAGATGAGAACAAACAGCAGGACTTGAGAAGGAAATGAATGTTTGAGCAAAAACAGAGCAAAGTACAGACGTTTCAGGAATGACTCGGACCGCACCTCTGAGCCGGTTCTTTGGCTCAATCATGCTCACCACTCGGAGATACCACATGGAGTGATGAATCCAGTCGATGAGCAAGTCAAGTCAATAGCCCAACACATAGTAATGGACCGGATCGAGTCGATGGGCTATGCCAGCTGACGGATTGAGTCAATGGGCTACTGCGGTTGCTGGGCTGAGTTGGTTACAGTTTCGCAAGCCCAACCATCCGACTTGACCTGCGGGGTTGGGTCAACTATTTTATTGGTTTTTTAAAAGTTTGGAGTTTTTAGGTTTTAGTGGAGATTAGTATAAGTACCGCTTTGGTGTCACAAAAAGATCTATCTAAGTTTTTACCGCTACTGCAAGAAACCTTTTAAGCATTTGTTCTTGTACTTTGAGAACAAAATTCGATTTTCATTTTATTATCTATTATGAAATTCAGTTTAATTTCATTCAATTCTATTTATTCTCAATTATATGATCATGATATGCACTTTGATTTTTCTTTTGATTGTTTCACCAATAGCTTCTGAGTAAATTAGCTAGGATTCTTGAGGTAATGGATTAAACTTGCCTAGATCTTGAGTTTTCTAGGTCGGTTCTAAGTAGAATTAACTTAGGTGTCTTCTATTTCAGTGTTGTTAATGCTTATTTCTTTCTGATCAATTGAAATTTGTTCTTAGACGTTTTAGCAGCCGAAAAGAGTGTTAAATTATCTGATTTTACCAATTCAAAAATTAACATTTTTATCGCAAGAGATTGAATGTCTAAGGTGTTTATTAGGCTCGATTTAACTATTGCTGAATGGCAGTTAGGTTGTTGAACGCTTATGATGATAAGGTATGTTGATAGCTTTTCTAAGATTGTTTGACAGGAGAGACGAGAGTGGATTCATTAATTACAAACTAATTGCCAAGAGACCTGCTCTGTTTTAAGTAGATTTAAGTGATGCGCTGCTTAGTTCTTTGAACTGCTTTTTTATTCTCATTGCACTCTGGTTTCACTGTAGATTTGTTTTTACTGCACTCTACTCTGTTGTTTTTTTATGATTTCTTAATTATATTTTTTCTTGCTAGTTTTCTTATTATTTTCTTTTCCCGTTGCTTAGATTGCTTCTTTAGGTTGATAGATAACAAAGCCATTGAATCGATTCGGCTTGAATTAGAGTTGTCTATCATATTCTGATTGTTAATTACACTCCTACTTGGATTGACACTTATTGTACTACACCGACATGTTAGTGTAATTGGATTTGACAATAGGTAAAAATCTTATTATCAATTATGTAACGCTCGGTGCATGTTGGCCATTTTCTCAGATCTTGTGAAAGAAGTGATGGAGGTTTTCATGGAAGATTTCTCGGTATACAGTTCATCCTTTTCTAGCTGTTTTGCTAACATGTGAATGGTCTTACTAAGAAGTGAAGATATGAGTCTCGTCCTCAACTAGGAGAAATGCCATTTTTTGGTGAATTATGGGATTGTTCTTGGGCATAGAATTTCAAAGAATGCAATTGAAGTTGAAAAAGCAAAGATTAAAGTAATGGAAAGCCTGGTTCCACCTACTTATGTAAAGCGAATTTGAAGTTTATTGGTCATACTCGCTTCTACCGTAGGTTTATAAGGACTTCTCCAAGATCGCAAGACCATTGACACAACTCTTATGCAAGGAAGTCGAGTTAAATTTTGACACATAATGTCTTGAAGCCTTTTTGAAGATTAAAGAAGCCTTGATCAGAACTCCCATTGTCCAACTCCCAGATTGGAATCTCCCATTCGAGATCATGTGAAACGTAAGTGATTATGCAGTGGGAGCAGTGTTAGGACATAGAAGGGATAAGAAACTGCATGTGATCTACTATGCAAGCCGCATACTCGATGACATGTAGGTGCGGTATGCCACAACCCAAAAAGAATTCCTTGCTGTGGTTTTCGCCTTTGAGAAACTCAGATCCTATCTCATGGGATCCAATGTCATGGTGTACACCTATCATGCTGATGTGTGTGATTTTTGATGGTTTTAGAGTCTTATTTTAGGTTGTTTTGCATACGTTTAGCTAGATTCTGTGCACTTAGGTCCGTTTAGGTTAGTTTTGCACTTTTTGCATTTGCATTTGGAGTTTTGGAATTTATCTAGGTAAAGGAGCAAAAGGAGCAGAAAAGGACCTCAAAATGGAGATAAGAATGATTGGATCAGCTGCTAGGCAAAAGAAGTTATGCAAACTCGGATCGCTGCCTCGCCGATCGCAGGCGAGGACTGCTCGGAACGCTCAGGAAAAGACACCTCAGTCACCAGCCTCAACCAATCTCCTGCGAGGAGAGACAAATCCATTACACTCAGCCTCAACTCCTGAGGGCGAAGATCAGAACCACTCCTCGGTACCCAAGCTTGCGCAAGGACTCCGAGGGCAATATTTCTAGTTGACCGACTTAAGTCGGTTTGACCATTAGGGTTATGCAAACGACCCTATAAATACCCCTTAATCACTATCTTATCATTTTATCTGTTGTTTAGCCGAAAATCTCTCTCTATTTTTGTTGTTGCTTTCTTTTATGCTTGTTAAGGTACTTTGATGATTATGCTTAAGTTTCAATGGAATCATTTTGGATTGATCTTCATCTTTTACTTTCTGCTCTTTATTTTATTGTTCTTTATGTTTATGCTAATGAGATCTCCTCCAATCCTCCACTCTCAAACCATGAGAAGTAAGTAGATCCATGTGGATCTCGAGGATAGGGAGATCGGAGATGAAACCACCGATCCACTCCCCTTGCGAACAATAATCTGATCCGATCTCTTCTCACAGGGCCGAGCTTAAGGCCGATCTCTACCTGATCAAGAGAGATCTGATTTGGGCCGAAACCTAAAGTTAGCGCTAAGGGAATCGGAGACCGAGTGCCATGTGAGTGATGGTTTGATCTACCGAGGAGAGATCTAGTATAGTGGATCGGCTATTAGATGTATTGGGCTAAACTTTAAGCTTCTAATTTGGCATGATCGTGGCTAGCGCCGTAATGGATCAGCCGGATCGGAAAAAGGTCTTCACCATGAGAATGGGTTGATCTAGCTTGTCCTGGTCTAGGGATCGCCTTATATAGCTTGGCGAGGTCAGATCGGCGAGTTTACTGCCGATCAATCACCTCTTATCCTCTAGATTCATGCTTTTTACCTTAAATTCACTTATTGTTATCATCTTGCTCTATTTATTGATCATTTCTCTGTTTTTGTGAGTTTAAGTTCTGTTTCTATTTTGTCATGTAGCTTATTTTGTCCTATTGGCTAGATTGCAAGCTCACTAGAAAACATAGCCTATCTTTGTGACAGATTGATAGGTTGCCTGGACTAGGAACTAGTAGTAGATACGTTGATTACAAGTAACTACTAAGTATTGGTTCGACATCCCACCTACTTACCTTATGCTTTAATGATTTGATCACTTAGGCCAAGAACCTTGTTATCAAATTGGCGCCGTTGCCAAATCAGTTTTTTGTTGTTCCAATTTATAATTTGCTAGTCTTAGGATCAGGTTTATTGTCATTACTATTCAAACTTGTCTGTGTTTCACTAAGCTTGGATCTCTAAGGACCAAGCCTCCACCTTATTGACAAGTTGTTGTTTCTGTCTTTGCAGGCCTCGCATGTACCATCGTCATTTGACACCGAGGCCAGCGACAGAATCAGCATCCTCGTTTCAACTCCTGCCAGTTGTGCGAGTAATCAATTCGGCTTCTTCGGTTGATGCACACACGGTCGAAAGGTTCTCACCACCTTCCACCACCCGCCGACGATATCAATCAGCTCACTCGTGAGATCCGATGAAGGCGCAGTACAATGCAGAAACCACAGTCAGACCTGGATCATTCTACACTGGGAACGACATCGGATGGAACTCCTCCGTTGGTCAATGAGGCCGCCCACCAGGCGCGAGCACCAAACCCAGCTCGACGCCCTCACTGTATTGGTGCGAGCGATGCCCCGAGTACACATACTATAAGGAATGGGATCCAGCCGCCGGCGATCCAGAACAACAATTTTGAGATAAAGAGTGGACTCATCTCCATTGTGCAGAATAACAAATTTCATGGTCTACCCTAGGAGGACCCCCTTGACCATCTCGACGAGTTCGAGAGATTATGCTCACTCACACGTATCAATGGGGTGATTGAAGANAATGGGGTGAGTGAAGATGCCTTGAAGCTCAGGCTCTTTCCTTTCTCTCTAGGGGATAGAGCACATCAGTGGGAAAAACACCTTCCCGCCGGATCAGTCACAACTTGGCCGGAGTGTAAACACAGCTTTCTCACCAAGTTCTTTTCAAACTCACGAACGGCAAAGCTTCAGAACAGC
>OVBA01000832.1:0-54499 GCA_900406435.1 Lepidium aucheri
TTACACAAGACTAGGATTCAGAACTTGCAAAGCATGCAAGATCTCATTTATGCTTGCCAATCGATCTAAGAGAATACCACATAGAATGTTTGAAGATTTACCGGTTAATATAGGAGGAATGCAAATTTCGACAGCTTTTGTTGTGCTCAAAATGGATCAAGAACCGAAGGACCCTTTGCTCTTCGGTAGGCCTTTCCTAGCTACAGCCGGAGCTTTGATTAATGTGAGAAATGGAACAATATAGATGAATTTGGGCAAATATATTAAAATGAAGTTCCACATTGAGGATGTAATGAGGAAGCCCACCATTGAGAGCCAAGCATTCTGGATTCAGGAGATAGATGATCTAAGAGACGAGCTGCTTGAGGAATTACTCACAAAGGATCACTTACAAATCACGTTGACCACACCAGTTCAAGATGGGTATTTGGCGGATTGAAGCTGAGTTCTATAGGAAGCTTTTGGATGCTTATCAACCACCAAAAAGCTCATTTGTTATTGAGGAGCTGGTAGAGCTAGTACTAATGGTGAACAAGCAGTCAAAGGGGTTCCAAGCCGTTTTGAAAAAAAAATCCCTGAATCTGGTAGGCCCTCGGCCATGTACCTCACAGCAGGCAACATCGAGGGAACCTTAACAGCAGCTTAAGACGACTGGTATGAACTTAAGGCACCAAAAGCGGAAATGAAAACGCTTCCCATTGGGCTAAGGTACGCTTTCTTAGACTCAAACTCCATATATCTTGTGATTCTTAATGATGCTTTGAATGATGAGGAACTTGATATGTTGTTGGTTGAACTTAAATGCTTTAGAAAAGCCCTAGGTTACTCACTTGAAGACATTAAGGGAATTTCACCTAGCTTTTGCACCCATAGAATTCACTTAGAAGATGAATCTCACTCTAGCATAGAGCCCCAGAGAAGGTTGAACCCCAATCTTAAACAGGTAGTCAAAAAGGAAATCCTCAAGTTGCTTGATGCGGATGTAATCTATCCCATCTGGGATAGCAAATGGGTCTCCCCTGTACACTATGTTCCCAAAAATGGAGGTATCATTGTGGTTAAGAATGAAAAAAAACAAAATGATACCAACTAGAACTATTACGAGGCATAGGATGTGTATAAACTATAAGAAACTCAACTCATCTACTTGGAAAGATCACTTCCCATTGCTTTTCATTAAATCAAATGGTAGAAAGTCTAGCTAACCACAAGTATTATTTCTTTCTAGATGGGTATAGTGGATTCTTTCAAATCCCTATACATCCAGATGATCAAGAGAAAACGACCTTTACTTGCCCTTATAGCACTTTTGCTTATAAACGAATGCCATTTGATCTTTGCAATGCTCCTGCTACTTTCCAATGTTGCATGATGTCTATATTTTCAGCTTTAATCGAGGAGATGGTGGAAGTCTTTATGGATAACTTCTTCGTCTATGGCTCTTCCTTCGCCTCTTGTTTATCAAATTTGTGCATGGTATTAAGCAGGTGCGTGGAGACCACCTTGGTGCTAAATTGGGAGAAATGCCATTTCATGGTCAATGAAGGAATTGTTTTGGGGCACAAGATCTTCGAGAAGGGTATTGAGGTTGATCAAGCCAAGATAGATGTAATGGTTCAGTTGCAGCCTCCAAAAACGGTAAAGGACATTAAAAGCTTCTTGGGTCATGCCGGGTTCTATAAGATCTTACTAGATCTTGTGGCCTTAATGCCGATTTCATTCTGGCCACTTGAAATCCGATCAGATTCATCATGGCGGACTAGGGTTCGATGAGGTGCCTATCTTAGCTAGATTTAGAGTAATCTTCATTTAAGGCAAGATATTGGATTCCTTATGCGATTGCTAGCCTTTAGAGGGTCCGATCTTTATGCTTACTCGATCTAATTTTCACTACTAGGATAGGATTAGAGTTTCTTCGGGTGAAGGTTCATGATCGCGAGAGCGACGTGATCAAACCATCATTCCCTCGCTTAAGATCATTTCCAAGTGGATTGCTAACAACTTGAGTCCCTTCATAGTTATACATCGATCATCAACCTTATTCCTCCTTACCCAACTCTTTATTTGCTAATTTCTAGTTCCAATTATGCTTGCTTTTTCATACTATGTTTTTGAATTTGGTTTTGTCTTTTATCATGCTATTTTGTCTTATTATCATGCACTAGGTTGGTAGATTTGTGACAGCATTTTCACTCACCATTTGAGCTTGAACTAGATAGGTAGTTAGTCCTTATTCCTTGTCAGAATTCCGAATATTGAGTTGACACACACCCATCTCTTATCACTCATCCATATTACCATGATTTGATAAAAAGAAATCGCAAAAACTTATTTATCATTTGACTCACAAGTTAACAAATCATTTTTTGACGTTTTAGGGTCTTCTTGTTTTCATCTTTTTTGGCAAGGAACTAAACCCATCAGCTTGTAAAGTTAACTTTCATTCTTAGTGATATTTAATCCTTATAAAAACCCACCTGAATAAATCTTTTCTTGACCAAATGAATTCAACACACATAAACTATTCCACACCAAGGACAAAAAGAAAAAGAGCTTTTCCCTCACGTACGTAACCTAGTTGTCTTTGACATTTTTCAATCTCCTCTAAAACAGTGGCCGGTTCCTAATGTGTGATGGCGTAAAAAGAGTGAACGAAGTTAGTAACCAGATAGATAGAAAGATCATGATTAACACACTTAGATAAATTTATCACCACCAAAAGATAAAGAAACCGTCTGAGTTAATACCACATATAGATAATGTTGTCACAACCAAATGATAAAGACGCTCGAATCCACCATCAGTAGCTCTCCCAAAACCAAAGGATAAAAGAAAAAGATCACAAAGAACCAAAGGTTAACAAAGACATAATTTCTCTATGAATTTTGTATTATGATATTCATTAAGCAAAATGAGCTTCTTAATATAGAGGTGTTACATCAAACACACTTAAATGCAAGTCTATGTATTAATACAAACTTTGGTATACCCTAAAACAACATTAAATGTGTTTAACAAATTGAAATTGTACTATAATAAATGTAATCTTTTTAAAACAAAATAATTCTTCCATTTTCTCTTTTGGTCCTTACTACTAGCATAATCCACAAAAATCCTCCAAGTATAGTTGAAAACCAAGTAATTTTAAAAATTTCAAGTATAGACACCAAAGTAGTAGTCAGCCAATTACCTTGATACAAATTAGTTGGTAAAGCTATAGCTCTAGCATCAGCCCCTCTGGGTCCAAGAGGATTTGTCCTCAAATCTAGCAGCTATCATCTTCAAGATATGGTGAAAGATCCCCCCACATTGAACGTTGCTGAAACACCATGGTCTCTTGGAAGTTCAAGCTTATAAGCATTTCACCATACTTCTCAAGTACTTTAAATGGATCATCTGATCTAGACATAAGCACCGACTTGTGTTTTCCACCAGACCAAATCTCCAGGTTCAAATGATCTAGCCTTTCTATTCTTATTTGTCTTCTGTTTATACTTCTCATTAGCTTTCTCAATCTCAACTTTGACATTCTCATGAAGCTTTTTCATCACCTTTACACGCTCATTTTAACTAGTTTTAAGCCATCATTTACTACTATTTATGCATGTTTCCATCACTTGTGCACACCGTTTACAGTAAATTGTGCTCATATTTGCATACTTAGTGTTTCGACATTAGGTTACATACATATTTTCATTTGGAGTTGCTATCAGGTATATTTTGATGCTTTGGAGATTTTTTTGGAGTATAAGTGGATTGGGATGGCAGAACATGGATAGGAGATGGGATTTGGAGGATACTAGAATCAAAGATGCGACTTTACTAGTCATCTTGATGGCGTAGGTCGAACAACATGGTTGAGTAGGGCACTTAGACTACCTATCTCAACCTATCACTTGACCTGCTTGGTCGAGTTGGACATTAGGCGGACCACATTACCTGACTTGACCTCTTAACCACCAAGTTGGACACTCCTAGACTTTTTATTTACTTTTTGAGTTTGAATTTTTAGGGTTAGATTAACGAGGGTATAAATACTTTTTTAGAACCCTTCGTCCATATTTTTATTCATCTTTCATCGAAGAACAACAAGAACACTTTTCTCTCTTTGTAATCAGATTTATATCTTGAACTATGTTTAATCTTATGCAATTTTATCTTCAGTTTAATCTTATACTCTCCTCCTAATCTTTCTGATTATGCAGTTTATTTCATTTTCTGGGTTTTTACACTTGTTCATGAAGTCTGAGTAGATCTCTTAGGATTCTTAAGGAAATGAGTTAGATTGGTGTGGATCTTAGGTTTTCTAGGCAGCTTTTCTTTGAATTTTTTTGTTTGACTTTTTAGAGTTAGAATATTGAGGGTATAAATACTTTTTTTTAAAATGTAATTACAACCCTTTATCCACGTTTTTTTTCTCTTTTGGCTAAGAACAACAAGAACACTTTTCTCTCTTTGTAATCACATTCAGATCTTGATCTGTGTTTAATCTTACACAATTTTATCTTCAGTTTCATTTACTCTCTTTCTCATTTTTTTGACTACATAGTTTTTTTTTTTGGGTTTTTGCACTTGTTCTTGAAGTCTGAGTATATATCTTAGGGTTCTTGAGAAAATGGATTAGATTAGTGTGGATCTTAGGTTTTCTAGGCTGCATAATGTTATATTAGTTTAGATATCTTCTTATTTGGTGTTCATAATGCTTATTTCTCTCTGACTGATTGAAATATGAGTTTAGACATTTCAACACTCAGAAAATGTCTTATGAAATATCTAATTGAACCAAAATCAGAGATTTGCATCCATAACAGAAGGGATTGATTGTTTATGGTAGTTATTGACTATATTGGGTTGTTTTTTAATGTCTTCTTAGATATATTTTGCTTATGAGAGGGTATGAACGTAGCTAAGTTGAGATTGTTTGCCATGAAAGTTCATTCAATAGCTTGTTAACTTATTGTCTGGAGATTATCTCTTTGTGAGCTTGTTAAGTAACCTAGTAGATTTAAGTGAAGCACTGATCCATTCTTCCCACTCCTCAAGGGTCCTCTTTCATTTTGATTAGTCTTGCTCTCTTTTCTGCTTATACTTTTTCTGGTCATTGCTTTGTTTTTCGTCTGATTGCTTCTATTTCACTTTTTTGTCTTATGCCATTTATTACAGTGTTATTTGCTTGTTTCTTTGATCACTTAGATTGTTAGATAATTCAATTTATGTGATTGGCTTGGATTCGAATGATCTGGTCATATCTTGATTGATAGTGGTTGCATATGACTGGATCGATACCTTATATGCTGCAATGACGTGATAGTGCATTAGGATAATGAGCATAAAAATTCCTGTATCATTTTTATTTTTTTGCCATTTGGGTGTTTAGAGTGCTACATTTAGGATTTCAGATCTTTTGAGATCAAGTTTCTTTTTCTTTCATGTTGCTCACTAACCTTTCTATTCTTCCTTTGTCTATCTATTTCAGGTGATTTCATAACTCAGTTACCCAGCTCGAAGTCATTGGTTGAGTGCAAGGTCAAGTTGAGCTTCTCCTTGCATGCAAAAAAGATCCAAGGGTAACCAAAATCTCCTCCGCTTTCTCGAAAACATCGATCAACTTCCATGTTTGTTGAGAGAACAGAGTGACCGACTTCAGCATGAATAACATGATTTTGCGGGAATAGACAATCCACATGGACATAATGCACCGGTACATGATTCACAAGTTCATAATGTGCAAGAGACTCAAAAAAGGAGGTCAAGACATATTGGAGCTGTGATGCTCCAAATACTCATACTCAGAGGTATGAGATTGTTCCTCCGGCTATTCCAAACAACAATTTTGAGATAAAAAGCAGCTTGATATCCATGTTAAGAGCAACAAATTCCATGGATTACCTACAAAAAATCCACTTGACTATTTGGATAAGTTTGATAGGCTTTGTAACCTTACTAAGATCAATGGTGTGAGTGAGGATAGATTCAAGCTGAGACTTTTCCTATTCTCTCTAGGAGACAAAGCTCATCAATGAGAAAAGCATCTTCCTTAGGGCTCTATCACTTCCTGGGTAAATGCAAGATAACTTTTCTTGCCAAATTTTTCTCCGACTCCTGGACTGCTAAACTGTGGAACGATATTTCCAAGTTTGTTTAGAAAAACTCTGAGTCCTTTTGTGAGGCTTGTAACACTTCAAGAGCTACCAATCTCAATGCCCTCTCCATAGATTAATTAATGAATTACTCCTTTGTACTCTATATAGAGGTTCCTCAACAAAGATGTTGGTGAAGGCTGAGAACTTATGGAGAATATTGACCAATTAGATGGCAACTATAGTGAGGACTATTACAAGAATTTGGTAGGTGCTACATATTTTGACAGTGGTTAAAAAGAAGATAAAAGCTCTTAATGATAAATTGGATAAATTAGTCTTAGGACATCAAAAAGAGGTTCATTTTGTGTGTGAAGATGAACAAGTTCAAGATGAGGAGAGTGATTAGGTTGTAGAAGTCAGTTTTGTGAAGAATTAGATGGTTTCAACAAAGGGTACAACAACTACAAGCAGAACCTGAACTTGTCTTGCACAAGTACTATCATTGCTAATCCACAGAATCAAGTATACCCGCCTCAGCCACAACCGGTACTGACCAAGAAATATGTCCGAAAATAGTAGTTTCAGGGAAGCTTTCAGCCAGTTTGGACTATACCACCAGAGTACGTGCCACAACAACCACAACATCCACCTGCACAAGCTTATAATATGATGGTTATGTTTCCGAAAATTTGACGGGGCAAGCATCTAGTGCCAAAGATTAAACCAAAATGCAAGCTGAGTTCAACAACAAGATTGACAACTCTTATAATGATATCAATTGCAAGTCTCAGACATTAAACTCCGAAATGAAGTATTTGGAGAGTTAGCAAGCATCTTTTTCCACTATGAAAACTACTTGTCAGCTTCCTGGAAAAGAAGTTCAGAATCCTAAGAAGTATAATGCCAGTGCTATCAAACTTAGTAGTGGTAAAGAGTTACCTACCCATGTGGGAAATGCTCCAATCACTGAGGACAATGATCTTCAAGATGAGGAGGATTTCTAGAACGTTGAAAAGCTATAAAAAAACTACTCTAGATGCCCAACTCGACGTCACACTTGGCATGCAAGGTCAAGTTTCAAAGGAGAAAGGGCCACACTTTATTCCCTCACCACACAAGCCTCCACTACATTTTCCTGGACGGTTCAAGAAGGAGTTAGTTGAGAAGTACGATGTTCTATTTGATAAGAAATGAAGGAAATAGAGTTGAAGATACATTTGATTGATGTCTTCATGCTTGTACCTAACTACTAGAAATTCCTAAAAGATGTAGTGGTTTAGAGACATAAAGAGATCAAGGGCACAATGGTTTTGACACATGAGTGTAGTGCAATCATCTAGAGGAAGGTTGTTCAGAAGAAGCTTAAAGATCCATGAACCTTCACCATCCCATTTTCTTTAGGCCCACTGGCTTACAACAGTTGTGTTTGTGACTTAGGAGCATCTATTAGCTTGATGCCTCTGTCAGTTGCTTAGAGGTTGGGTTTTTACAATTACAAACCCTGTAAAATCTCCCTAGTGCATGCTGATATGTAAGTCAGAACTCCACGTGGATTACTAGAGAACTTATTTGTCTAGGTTGGTAATGTTGAGATACCGACTGATTTTGTGGTGTTGGAGATCGATGAAGAACCCAAAGACCCATTATTTTGTAATGATTACACATTGGTATACTATGCTTAGCCATAGCTAGTGATGTTATTGATGTCAAGAGAGGTGAGATAGAGCTGAACTTGGATAAGGACTTCAAGATGAATTTTAACATCAAGGATGTCATGAGGAAGCCTACAATTGAGGGTCAGTTGTTTCGGGTTGAAGAGATTATGCACTAGATGATGAGCTGCTAGAAGAGCTTGCAGAGGAATATCACATACAGAGTGCCTTGACAAAGAGTAGTACAGATGGGGACCTTCACAAAGAAACTGAATGCTATGAGAAGTTGATGGACTCTCATAAACAGGTTAACGAGTTAGAGGTGTTTGAGAATTTGGTTGGAACGAGGAAAAAAGTAACGACAGAAATTAAGGAAGGTTTAACCTCAACAAACTAAGAAATTCTACCCCTATGTCCAACTCAATGTAGAATTTGGCATGCAAGGTCGAGTTGAGCACAACTATATCAGACGACTAGTTTGAACTCAAAGCACCTAAAGGGGAACTTAAACCACTTCCCATTGGGCTAAGATACGCTTTATCTAGACCTAATTCCACATATCCTATCATTGTGAATGATAAATTTAATAATGATGAGTTGCATTTAGTTTTAAATGAACTAAAAAACTTTAGAAATGCTACAAGGTATTGTTTTGGATGACATTAAAGGCATATTACCTAGTCTTTGCACTCATATGATTCATCTCAAAAACGAATCTTATTCTAGTATAGAACCTCAGATGAGATTCAATCCAAACCTGAAAGAAGTAGATAAGAAAGAAATACTTAAGCTGCTTGATGCTGGTGTAATATATCCAATCTGTGATAGTACATGGGTTTCACCTGTTCATTGTGTACCTAAAAATGGTGGAAATACTGTGATTAGAAATGAAAAAGATGAATTGATCTGCATTATAACTATCACATGACATAGGATGTGTATTGATTATAAGAAACTAATGCATCATCTAGAAAAGATCACTTTCCTTTGCCATTTCATTGACAAATGCTGGAAATAGTAGCCAATTATCCCTATTATTTTTTTGATGGGTATAATGGACTTTTCCAAATATTTATTCACACAAATGACTAGGGAAAAATATTCACTTCTCTAAATGGCAGTTTTGCATATATGTGAATGTCGTTTGATCTCTATAATGCCCCCCTTACATTTCAACATTGCATGATTTCAATATTTTGAATTTTATAGAGGAGATGGTAGAAATGTTCATGGACGACTTTTCTGTTTTTTAGTTCTTTCTTCTCCTCTTGTTCTTCGAATTTGTGCAGGTTCCTTCTAGGTGCGAATAGACCAACTTGGAGAAGTATCACTTCATGGCCAAGAAGGGTATAATACTGAGTCATATGATATCAAAAAATCGGGATTGAGGTTTATCAAGCTAAGCTTGAGGTGATAACTCAGTTGCATTCTCCTAAAGAAGTCAAGGTTATAAGAAGTTTTATGGGTCAGGCTGGGTTTTACAAAAGATTTATTAAAGACTTCTCCAAGACAAGACCTCTCACTTGACTGTTGTGCAAGGAAGTAGACTTTGAATTCGATGTTGAATGCTTGAAATTATTCCACCTGATCAAGGAGGCTCTTATTTCAGCACCAGTTATCCAAGCTCCAATTGGGATCATCCTTTCGAGACCATGAATGGTGTTTCAGACTATTGCATTGATGAAGTTCTTGGGAAAAGGATTGATAAGAAGCTTCATGTGATATACGATGCAAGTAGAACTCTTAATAAGACTCATGAGAGATATGCCATGACAGAGAGGGAGTTGTTGGTCTTGATTTCTAAATTTGAAAAATTTAGAAGCTATTTGGTTTGTTTAAAGGTAATGGTCAATACTGATCATGCATCATTGAGGCATACCTATGCCAAGAAGGATATAAAACCAAGGTTGCTGGATGGATCATTCTGCTGCAAGAATTTGATATGGAGATAATGGACAAGAAGAGAATCAAAAATGGGGTTGCTAATCACTTGTCAAGAATGAGAGTGGTTAACATGAAACCCATTGATGATTCGCTGCCTGAAGAACATCTTATGACATTTAAAGTTGTTGAAAAAATGCTTATATAAAGCATAAGCTTGAGAGAGTGATGAAACTTGGGAAAGAACAATTTCCTTGGTATGCTAACATAGTGAATTACTTGGTTAGTAGGGAAGGTTAGATTCCTGTCAGAAAATAAACTTGATGGTTTGTTCAAGAGGTGTATAGCTGAGGAAGAGATTCAAGGTGTTTTAGAGTATTGTCATGGATCTTCTTATGGTAGTCACTTTGCAACATTCAAGACTGTTTAGAAAGTTCTGTAAGCGGGGGTGTGGTGGTCTATTGTGTTCAAGGATGCTCAAAATTTCATCTCCAAGTGTAGCACTTGCTGAGAATAGGCAAGATCAGCCAAAGAAATGAGATGCTTCAAAATATGATTCTGGAAGTTAAAGTTTTTGACTGTTGGGACATCGATTTCATGGGGCCATTCACTCTACCTTCACATGGAAACAACTACATTCTAATAGTTGTAGAATTTGTCTCTATATGGGTTGACTAAGGTTGTTTTGAAGATGTTCAACATCATCATTTTTCCCAGATTTGGTGTGCCAAGAGTTGCAATCAACAATGGAGGCTCTCATTTCATCAACAAGCAATTTGAAAACTTAGGGAAAAACAAGTATATCCCTTAAATTCTTTTCTGGGGATTCACAGGGCGTATTAGAGGGTTAAACAAATTGACAGCCACAACCTCTGTACATATTTTGACTAGTACTGATATGGCATCATCATATCATTTCGCTTGATCCTTTTATTTTAACACCTTTAAATGCTCATTGATGTTGATACCCATTGATTATTCACTGCCTGAAAAAACATCTTATGACATGTAAAGCTGTTGTCTTTCCTCCGCTTGATGCTTTTATTTTATAGTTATGCTTTGTATGACTATATTTTGTATGACATATTTTTTAATTCAAATTATTGCTATAATTAAACTTAATCATTAATTACAAGGTCATAAATACACAAATGACAAGAACCATAAAGCTCAAAAGCTACACTCGATAATGTTGTAAGATGTTTCGCTAAGCGGTCTACACACTGGTTGATTAATCGGGGACTATAAGTAAACCAAATGCCTTTAAGAAAGACAACCACTATAATATGGCAGAGATATAATGACGAATCCATAAATGATTATATCCTATGAGTAACACATTATTTTTATCGCACTATCTCCGTCAAACACCAGCTAACAAAAGCCGAGAGCCCATGAGGGTTTCTAAGCATTAGTGACGTATATTCAGTGTCTAACACATTATATAGACCTTCAAAGTGACCTGCTCCTCTGCATAGAAATGTTCCTAAAGCATCATGTAGAAGCCAACCAAGTCCGAGGTGAGAATTGAGATGATTAGAGGCATCATAGTTACATTTAACCCAACCTTGGGGTAAAGACATCCGTCACTGATTGGAATTATCGCTGCTTGAAGTAGCTTCCACATGTTGTGTTCCATAACCGTGATCTAACCATTCTTGGACATCGGTCAATACAAAATGTCAAATATCTATAACATGGTAATCAATTTTAGAGTAAAATAGACCTTTTTGATTCTTCCAAAGTCTCCATAGAGTCCACCAGGGAATAGAACATAAAAGTTGTGCAATTGATCAATCATGAGCTAATGTTAACTTGTATTGAAGCTTCTCCTCAAATGGTGTATTCAGGTTATGAAGAATAGCAATCACGAACCCCGTACAATGCCACATAGCCTGTGAATATGACACATGAAAAAAGTATGGTTCGTCATTTCAAAATCCAAGCAGCATCTGACGCAGTGATTTGATATTTATATATTTTGGTATTTTAAATTTTCGGCTAAAGCCAATGATTGTGAACCCAACCGCCATAAGCAATATTTCAACTTTGGAGGGATAAATAAAGACCATAACTTAATAAAAATATCTTGTGAAGAAGCTAGTGGTGGTCGTGGACGTGTGCCATTCAATTAAAATGATAAAGAAGCAAAACGATAGCCAGACTTCACTATATCTTTGTCACTCGGAGTGTATTCCCATAATAGCTATTAGGCGTGACCAGAGAGGGTATGTAAAGTCTCGTAATAACATCATGATCAGAGACATCAATCATTTGATTAAGATAGACCTCATCCCACAGCCTCGTGTTCTGATAAATGAGATCACTAACTAAAGTAGCTGAAGGATATGGAGGTAATAACATCACCGTTCTTGGTGAAAGAGAGGGTATCCAATTTTCAAGGCTAAGGCAAATCAACTGGCCATCACCAACAATAAACTACATATTTTTCAATAATTGACTATCATACTATAGAAGCGGCCAGCCGTATGAAGCATTGGCCTTTGTATGTGCAGAGAACAAATCTGATCTTTGAAAATAATAGGCCTTTAATGTATGATAAAGAAAATGATGTGGTCATGCCATGAATTTTCACAAGTGGTTTGCTAAAAGAGCGTGGCTAAACTGTTGCAAATCTCAAAATCCTAACCTTCCTTGTCTTTTTGTGATTCTTAGATTGCGCCATGACACCCATGATAATTTTTATTACCATTAGTAGAACCCCACCAGAAACTTGCTAACATACAATCAATCTCCACGCATATAGTCCATAGCAATTGAAAACATGACATGGAATATAGTAGCATAGCATATGCCACCACTTTAATCAAAGTCTCCTTAGTGTGTTCGACATATGTCTGGTTTGCCACCCATTATCCATTTATGGAATTTATCCTTAATATAACCAAACATAGATCATTTATTGTGGCCAAACTGCTCCGGTAAACCAAGATATTTACCTCCACCTCACACATTTGGTATATGTAGACACAACTTAACATGTTCCTGACGGGAAGAGTAAACTTTACTCTCAAAAGTTATACTGGACTTATCTAAGTTAATCAATTGTCCCCATGACTTAGCATATATATCAAACATTTGCCAGAGTGCAATACCATTCTCCACATTAGCTCTAAGAAAACAACGAGTCGTCTGCAAGAAAACAAGTGTGACACTATAAGCTCTAATGACAAACACTAACATCCTAAATTACTTTCTCCCATTGACCGACCTCGATTAAAGTACTCAACACAACATATCATAAGGTAAAAAAATAAGGAGAGAGAGGATCGCCTTGGCATAGACCCCGGATAGGCTTAAACATCTCGCAAAGGCTGCCATGATTGTGACTTTCTCAGCTTTAGTTTTCTATCGAATTTCCATTTGGGCTCATTAGACCATTGACTAATACTGAGAAAGACACTAATCGAACACATGACATGATCTATTGAACCCAAGTATGCAAGAATCCTTTACAAAGCATAACACCCTCCAGGAATTCCCATTCGACTCAATTGTAGGCCTTGCTAACATCTTTTTTTAACTTCCATGTATATTTCATTGCAACGTTTATTGGATCAGAGAGCATTAAAAACTTCATGAGCTATCATGACATTATCACTACCATGTCTCCCCAAGATGAAAGCTACCTAATTTTCAGAGACAAAGTAGGTAGAATACCCTTTAACATTTTCACCCAAATTTTTGAGATAATCCTGTAGACCATATTACAAAGGCTTATAGGTCTAATTTCAGCCATCATTCTCAGATGATCTATCTTTGGTATCAAACATATATTTGTATCATTCAAATGGTTCAGGAGTGTACCTTCTAAAAAAACCATTGCAATTTAGTAATAATAGTATCGATGATTATTGGCCAATAATGTTGATAAAATGATGCAGTAAAACCATCGGACTTTGAGCATATGTAGCCCCAATTTGAAACATGACTTCTCGAATTTCCTTAGCTGTCACTGCCATTGTTAACTTGGTATTCATTCCAGAGGTCACTACAGGTGTAATTGCCGTTAATCCTAGATCAATATCATCTTGGTGACTTAAACTATAAAAAGATCAACATAATAACAGTTTGCTTTCTTGCTAATAGCTACATTTCCATAAAGTGGTACCGCTTCGGTTATTGGTACTAGTTAGTCAACTGCGAGTAATTCAATTCCTAATAAACGCATGAAATTTTTTATATAGAAATCACCCTCTGAAAACTATATAACACGACTCTTCTGCTGCCAAGAAACTTCTTCATCCCGATAAGCATGTAAAAGATCATTATGTAAAGCATGAGCATAGGCTCCATCCGCGTGAGCCTTATTGGCTCATTTATTTGCCTGGTTAATTCCATAGTACGCCTCCCTAAGTTTGTTTTCTTATTAGGTTGCCACTCATATACTGATCTACAGCAGCTTGCTAAGCGATCATGTACACTTGTAACGGCATCAAAATCGGAGCTACACCATCCTTGGTGAACTACCTCATTAGAATTCTCCACTTCAAGTAGATTTTTATCAAATCGAAATAACTTTTTAGTGAGATAAGTCGAACACCGAATCTTGATGATAATCGGACGATGGTCAGAACCGACCATAGGAAGATACTCAACTTCCAAAGTTGGAAAAATGGCACGCTACTCAGAATTTTCCATGGCCTAGTCTAGCCAACACTCAACAGTTGGTTAGCGTTAAACCAAACTTCAATTGCACAAGCCATTCTTGGCTTGTGTAGGCGAGCTAAACACAAATCTTTCTTTTCATTTTATATAGATGGAAAAGTAATAAATCCAATTTTCCTTCGTAAGAGCAATGCCAAGTCATATTACTTCCCTTAAACGTAGGACTCAAAACATCACATACTTGAACCATTCGTTGAAAATTTGTAAAACTCTACGCATCTCGCACGTTTTTCTAAGTTTGAGAGAATCTCATTGAATTCATCGTGCATTAACCATGGCCCATTTCTATTGACTGAAAATCTTTGCAATTTTTCCCACAGAATATGTCACAAATTTTGTATATGATTTCCGTAAATAGAGGAAAAACAGAAAGAGCTCTATGTACTATTTATGTAAAAGTCAAAGAATCTTGCACAAGTACAATAAAAAGAAATTGAAATAGAATTTTTCCAACACAAGGAAAGTCCACCCCAATGCAACAAGGCGCTACACGCAATACATTATCAAACGCAAGTTGAGACGCTACTTGATAAACTACACCATTCCAATTATTGGTTTCTACTAAAAAAATAAGTTTGTGTTATACATAGACGTAATAACCTTCAGATGTCAACCCACCATGGACCTGTTCAAAACCCGTGAGTTCCAATAAATTGTATTCATGCATAATCTGATGGTTTATACACACCGTACCCTCACAAGTGTAGGTTATTGGAGAGCGAAATTGTATCTATATTCAATGCTGTTTCGATCGAGCATTAGAAAATCTAGAATGGAAACACATTTTCCCATTAACCCGTGGTGAATTTTTAGATTGTATTGGCTCGGATCATAGACCATTGTTCCTACGTCTGGCTTTCGACTATTCATCACAGTATGGATGTTTAATGTTCCATAAACAATGGGTGAATATGGCAGGTTTAGAAGAAAATATCTTGGAAGTGTGGTCTGGTTCCAACGGTTCCGACACTAATGACCTCCTATGCAATATTTCAAAATGTCATAAGGTATATCTCAGTGGAAAAGTTCCAATGACTACAACTCCAAAAAAGTAACTACAAAGCTTAAAGAACAGCTCGAATTGAAAAGCAGCAAGTCTAATCATGATATGAGGTTTATTCGAGACACTAACCTCGCTTAAGCATATCAAGATGAAGAGAGATTTTGGAAATAAAAAAGAACAGAATTATGGTTAAGTTAAGGAGACCGTAATTCCATGTTCTTTCATCGCACTATTAAAGGACGTTGGTGTCAAAATAACATAACAGCTCTGGTTGATTATGAGGGTCGAGAATACTTTACTGAAGGGTCGAAAGTTAGCATTGTCATCGAGTATTTTACTAATATGTTTCAATCTTCTCAACCTTCGCATATTGCTGAGTTATTGGAAGGTATATCTCCACCTAGAACTCCTAATATGAACAGAGAACTTGTTAAGGAGGTTACATATGATGAAATAAGGATTGTGGCATTCGAAATCAAGAGTAATAAGTTTCCAGGTGCCGATGTGATAACAAGTTTTTTCTTCTAGGTTCATTGGAACATTTTTGGAGAGCAAGTGATAAATGAGATTAGAGCATCTTCAACCCATTACTCTATTTTTTACTCTATAATAGAGTAACTCTATAATAGGGTTGAGTTTGCTCTAACATATTACTTTATTTTTTACTCTATAAGGAATATTCTTAGAATATACTTTTTTATATTTTTCAAAACATCTATTAATATGAACTATGAAGTTATCAATCTAACCCATTTATTTTATTTTTATACTATAAAACTTAGACACTTCAAATTTGAAGTAAGGGAAAACTATTTATTAGAGATACTCTTAGAATTTATTATTAGCGTACTATCAAATTTTAATAAAATACAAATGTAACCTATGAAAACTTTACTTATGTCATTGTATTTTTATTAAATGTTGTATTCAAAAATTTAAATTAATTATACATATACTTCTTATAAAAAAATAATCTTTGAACTAATATATTAACATCTATATGTAATGATTTGTCTTTATACTATTAGTTAAGTCTATAACTATAAAATTTAAAGGTTAGAAGGACCATTTTGTAAATATAAAAAGTTTATCTCTATTAAAGATTAATGAACAGTGTAAAGCCAAATATAGAGTAATATTGTTGATTACTCTATTATAGAGTAAGATATAGAGTGGGGTTGGAGATGATTTTACTCTATTATAGAGCTCAGAGGGAAAAATAGAGTGGGGTTGGATATGCTCTTAAAGGATTTTTCGAGACATGTAGTCTTCCAAAAAACTAGAATTTTACTCAGATTTACCTAATTCTGAAAATTGCAAATCCCACAAAAATGACTGATCTTCGTCCTATCAATTTATATCAGTTTGCTATAAGATTATCTCCCGCATATTAAGTAAGAAGCTTAAGTAGTGGATCTGTGATATCGTATCAAAGATACAAGGTGCCTTTGTTGTTGGAAGACTTATCTCCGATAATATCCTTGTTGCTCACAAGATGATACATGGGCTGAAAACCAATACTAGATGTTCCAAAGACTTCATAGTATTAAGAATGATATAACATATGATCGGGTGGAATGACAATTTCTCAAGGAGCTCTTCCTTAAGTTAGCCTTTACAAGCTTTGGATTGCTTGGATGGAATGCATCAAGACGGTAACATACTCTATTCTTGTGAATGGTAAACCTGAGAGAGCTATTTGCCAAGGCGATCCTCATTCTCCTTTCATCTTTATCCTATGTGTCGAGGCACCCGTCCACACTATAAAAAGGTCTAAAGGTTTTTTTGTTTTATCAGGGATAAACTCAAAACAAAGCCCTTCGGTACAACATCTTTTGTTTGCTAATGACATCTTGTTTATGTGTCGTGCAAATTTCAAAGAGGATTCGGATATGCTGCGTTGTATTAAGCTATATGGTTCAACGTCAAGACAAATGATAAAATTCCAAAAATCAGCCATTACATTTGGTGAGAAGGACGATCCTTTCATGAGATGGATATTGTGTTTATTATGGGCATTACGGTGGAAAAAGGTGCTGGTAAATACATTGAACTTCCAGAATATCTTAGTGGCTCTAAGAGAGAACTTTTAGCCTTCATTACAGAGAGACTTAAATCACGAGTCAGTGGTTGGCACACTAAAACTCTATCTCTGCATGAGAAAGAAATTCTGATTAAATTGGTTGGTCTTGCACTCCATGTCTATGCCATGTCTTGTTTCAAGATAACCAAGTTTCATTGTCAAAAACTTACAAGCGTACTATCAAGTTTTTGGTGGAATAATTCTAGTGACAAGAATAAGATTCACTGGGTTGTTTGAAATAATTTGTGCAAAGCCAAGAGTGGAGGAAGTATTGGCTTTCGTGAGATTAGAGACTTTAATCAATCTTTACTAGCAAAACAGGCTTGGCGACTCTTATCAGATTGAAACTCTCTCCTTCACGTGGTTATAAGGCTTATTACTTTTCATTTTAAGGAAGCATGCACAGACTTTCGACCCTCTTATGATTGGAAAAGTATTTTATTTGGCTGCTTACTCTTGGAATAGGTTTGATGAAATCTATAGGTGATGGTAGGAACACCTTTGTTTGGTTAGAAAAAAAAGATCCTTGGCACAACTCCAAGAAGACCAGTTAACAAGGAGCCTATAATCGATCTCAATCTTAAGGTATGTGAACTGATATCTCCTGTGTTACCACCTGCAGAGGTGACTCGAATCCAAGCTTTTCCTCCTTGTGATTCTTTATTTCATGAATAGTTTTGGCCTTATTCCCGCGATGGTAGATATAATGTTAAGAGTGTATGCAATTCATCTAGAATTTAACACGAGATAGTAACCAGAAGGATTCAAGGACTACTCGTGTAAACAAGATAAAAACAGGCTTATGGAAGAACAAAACAGTTCCTATGGCGTGCAGGTTTTGGTGCACTTGAAGTGGCGGACAGACTATACTCTCGTGGCATACATTTTGGATTCTCTATGTTCAATTTGCAAGAAGAAAATTGAGACAATTATACATGTTCTTTTTGAATGTGACATTGCTCCAAACATTTGGAGATTAGTTAATTACCATCTCCTTCCAAGAGGGGTGGAAAGATCAATTGCTAATTACTTTCAACAGTTTCTAGAGCTGCTATCATCTTAGTCACTACCTCCGGATATTCAATCTTTCTTGGCTTCTTTGGGGTATATGGAAGTAGAAAATTGCCATGATTATCTCCGCCAAAACTCAAATGTTAATATCTTGGTAGCTATAGCACTTAGAGATGCAGAGGAGCTAATGATAAATCACATCAGAATCCTTCCCAATTTTCAGGCATAGCATCGAGAGTTAAATGGTTGAGACCTCCAAGAAACACTCTGAAGTGTAACATTGCAGCCTGTGAGGTGAATAACTCTTCACTTGTCGGTGTGGGTTGGACAGTTCGAAATCATGAAGGCCAAGTTCTCTTTCATTATCGTGATGCTCTTCTACCTTGCTATAATAAAATCGTAGCATAGTTTGAATGCCTAATATAGACTTTGAAGTGATGTGATAATAAAGCAACAACATGAACCGGAACAAGAAGACAACATGGAGTTTGAACAGGAGGAAACACAACAAGCATTGGAGCTGTCCATTGGACCTATTACTCGAGCTAAAGCTAAGTTACTTGAGCAGACTATTAGCACAATGCTACTTCAAGCCTCAAGCAACCTTAGTCTCATGGCTTATCCGACCACATTGGTTGTGATCCAAGCCGGCTAAGGGTTGTCAATTGGAGGTGTGTGTTCTTATACTCTTTTCCTTGTTGCTAGTTTTGTCCCTTTGGGTTTTCTAGCACAAAGTTTTTAACGAGGTTTGTTAACACACATTTTACACTACAAACCCATTGGCAACATGCTTCCGAAATCGGTGAAGAGAAGAGCAAATCGTCTAACAGAAGAAATAGGCTTTATTATGTCTTTTATTTTAGTTGTCTTTGTTGGCCAATTATGTTTTCAGTCCTTTTCAGTACAGCCCATTTCCGTGGCTATAAATACTCTAAGAACCCTAAGTTATATCTTCATCGAACCTTATTTCTAAGAAACTTTGCCGGTTTGATCATTTAGGTTTCTCCTCTAGCTTGCTAGTTCTTTGGTGTGTAATATCAGACTATTAGAGAGGTTTTGAAGACTAAGAGCCTTCCATATCTCTTGGTAGTTCAGTCTGATCCATTCTCCATTCAACACCTTTCATTTCCGACTATTCATCTTCATTTCATTCCGCTGCCTTTAATCGCTTCTGCCGATTATCTCGTGGCTTCTTTAGGTCAAGCGTCACCTTTGCTTGGCTCCACTATTCCTATACTCCACCGGAAAACCAAGTTCAATCACCAAGAGTCGTGCCTTTTCATCTTATAGCCGGTGGATTCACCATCGATCGCTAGTTCGCGAATCTCGCCACCAGATTTCGTCCTTTTACAGCTTGAGCGTGTGTACGGGGCATCCTAATCTACATTAGGATCGTGTCATGAAGAGTCTCCTCGACCTAAAAATTGATAATGTTAAAATATCTACAGAGTAATTGACAGTGTGTGAAGCTCACAGGTCTTCGAGCACTTAAGAAATCGGACATTAAATCACTCCATCTCCTAGCTCCTAAAGAGGTTTTGCAACTGTAACGTATCTTTATCGTTGCCTTCTTGGAACCAAGCAACGAGGATGGTAGCTTCTAGTGTTGTTACAGTAGATGGACGATGGCATTCTTATTTGGTAACTGGATGCCCTCCATGGTTACAAATAATCGTTGACATTTCCGGATTGTTTTCTTTCTACGGTGGTCAACTTAGCTGACTTTTATCTTTTGTTCCCATAACTTGATATGGATTCCTCCATCTTTCAATTAATAATATTTCCTTTTTGACGGAAGAAAAGAAAGAATAACTAGTTGACAAGAAGATATATATAAAAACATTCCGAATCAATATTGTCCCTTTCATTTAAAACATTGGCGGTGAATCGGACGGTGAAGGATCCACAAAGTTAAAAATACTGTCCAAATAGTTCTTGTTGTCTTCGTAGTAGTTGCAATCATCATCACCACCACCACTACTCTCGCCGTCCGTCTCGTTTTTGTTGCTGGAGAAACTCGGATGGATAGAATCTCCGGCTAGCAAGAGACCCGTGAACCCTTCTTCGATTTCTTCCGCCATCTCCGTAGTTGCGAATCCGTGAATCGTTGAATTGAGCCACTCGTTTTCAGGTTCTTTGATCAAAGTCAAACCCGTAGATGATCCGAAAAACTCTATCTTTGTCGAGATATCTGTTGATTCCTTCATCTCTGAGAATGACTCTGTAGACTTCGGAGACTCACGCTGTTGTTGATCTGCATTTACCCGAAATATTAACCAAATGTCCAAGTGATAAATTGCAAAGATTTAGTGATGTTTACCTTGGTTTCGTTTTGTTGTCCAGTTGGTTAACAATGTCTTGTAAGTGAAGCCATGATGATGATGATGATGATGAGATGATAGTTTGGTTTGGTAATGCTGTAAATGAAGAAGCTTTGATTCTCGAGCTAGCCTTGCTTCTGCTTCAAGCCGAGCACTTTCCCACTGAGCCGTGTGGCTTAGTATGGCTGCGTTTTTGGATAGACCAAGAGAGGAGGATAAAGGAGTCTCGTTTTTGGGTTTATGTGTCACGGGATCAATCCCCATTTTAACCAACCGTTTTTTCAAATGAGTGTTCCAATAATTCTTGATCTCGTTGTCTGTTCTCTTTGGCAAATGAGTTGCAATAGCCGACCATCTACAGTACAGTTTACTAGACAATAAATCAGAAAGATTTGAAAAGTATTAAAACAGATTTGATATCAACGTTTTGTTTGGTTGTTGCAGACTAGACCTGTTTCCTAACAAAGCGTGGAGTTGAATAATGGTTTGTTCTTCTTGCAAGTTGAATTTGCCTCTTTTGATGTCAGGTCTTAGGTAATTAGTCCATCTGAGTCTGCAACTTTTCCCGCATCGATGAAGACCTGAGAAGAAAGAGGAAGAAAGATGAGAAAAAGTTTTGAATTATACAACACAAGAATGTGGAAAGATCATAAAAGAGAGAGTCTTCATTAACCAGCTTTCTCAGGCAATGAACGCCAACTTCCATGGCCATGTTCTTCAATATAAGCTAAAAGTTTCTGATCCTCTTCTGGTGTCCAAGGTCCTTTTTTCAAACCTAATTTGTCGCAGCAAGGTGATCGACCCATTTTCTAAAAATCTTTTCTTACCAGAGAACAAAAGCAGAAGGAGAAGAAGAAGGTAAGAGATGATGTCTCGTTCATCAATCACATGATCATCATTAGAGCACAAAGGAACACTCACTCTCTTTGGCTACAGTTGTAGAAATGATACAAGTGAAACATATCTCAGTGATGGAAGATGATATATAAAGGAGAGAGAAAGACACACAACAACTGAATCCCTTTTTTCCCGGCTCTTTCACATGGAGGAGCATTTATTGACAAATGGGGTCTAGAGAAGTTATTATCTTTGTGGCTCAAAGACCTGGAACAAGTCACAGAGGGGGAGAGAGAGAGAGATTAAACACAGACACACAAAAAAAAACATAAAAGCGGTGATCTTTTATTACCTCCCACTGTGACTTTTTCTTATCACAAGATAAAAGCGGTTATTTCCTGTGCTTCAAGTAAATTCAGGTCACTATCTATGCTAATAGCTCTCACGTTGATGATCTTGCAAGTCACAGTAAGATCAAAGCTCAATAAATAAAACAATGGTTTTGGTTTGTTTAAGCTAGGCGTCAGGTTACTAATACAGGTAGTCTAAGGTTTTAGAGTCCACAGTGTTTTATGTATGTACTATAACGAGCAATCTTTATTAAGTCTGCACCTTCAAAATCGTATGACTCGATTTCACATTTTTTTCTCATCAACCTTTACTAAAAAAGAGTAGCTAGTAAATGCTGTGAATTGGCGGTGACTAAGAAGAACTGACACTACAATGGCAAATCAATGAGACAGAGAGCATAAAGTAGGAAAAAACTTAATGGGTGCAAGTAAATTCACTATATGCATAGACTTTTTTCTTTTTTCTGTTTTTACATTTCATTCAAAACTGTTAAATTCTAATCTGTATAAGCGAGCATTATGACTATAACAAAATCACACGCAACACTATATAATAATAGTATTCCAATAAAACAGGAAAAGAGGTATATATATAATTTTTTCTAGGACACATGGAACTATACTTAAAGCAAAGATTAACCTTAACATTTGTTTAGGAAGCATTTTGTGGTTGCAGAAAAAGTAGTTCTTGTTGAAAATCTCTGCCTTGTGCTCATCATTTAATGATATCTCTCCATCGGCTACTTGACTGTTTTTGATGTCCAAGTCATTGAATGATAGAGGACACCCAATAACTTGACATACTGCACTGCTCACTATTTCGGGTTCTATTCATTCTCAAATAGACATCCTGTGAAACTCAATAGCATCACTTCAGTTTAACATCTCGATATCCTCTGAGAAAAATGATCTTGTTTGTACTCGGACCCTGAAACCGAAACTGGTTGGATTAACGTTTAGATCAGTGGTACAGAAACCGGTTGATCTCATCTTATGCGGTTAGGTACCTTGCAAGGTAAATTATGCTGCCAAGAAAGTTAGATGATTTATGAAGACGAGTAGTGACATTAAAGAGTTTTTACAAGACCAAACAAGGAAAAGAGTAGTTTAATGTATTCCATGAAGGCAAAAGATGGATTTATTGAGGTGGGCTCCAAAGCTTGTGGGGTCTAAACAAGTATCTTCATCGAATCAGAGAACGATAAGACAAAATCATAAAGAATTGTACAAATAAAAACAAAGAAATCAGTTTTTTTTTTAATAATATAAAATGAATAAATGTGAATATGAAAATTGAAGAAGAGAGAGAAGAGGTTATTGAATCAAGGAAAATCATATTGGCTTCAAATGATGTAAAGGACAATGGGGACAAAACCTCTATAAATGCCTTGCTGATTCCATATTGCCAGCTTCTACACTCTACATGGTCCTTACATACTTCAATATAGCCTTCACAAATGGTGCCACTTGTCGAGATTCTATCGATCCAGGAAACTAAAGATATGACTTGTCACAGTTGATTCTACAAATCTCCAGCCGCATAAGTGTACTTTTGATCAGACGTTCCTAAAAGAAATAAGTCACAGATATGTAATAAGAAACACTAAGCCTAAATCCATGCCATGTGAGAAGATTGACTACTTACTTAACATCCTTAATCTGCAACATTCAGACTGAAGATATTTAACACTTGCAGTTTGGTTCAGAAAGCTGTTTCGGATTGTACATAAGAACAGTTGTATACACTAAACATAAAATGGCTTTTCCCGAGATTCATTCTACTTTCCTTTTCCCCAGATTTTTTGACATTTCTATCTAGGAATCTTTCCATTTTGATTCAACGATTACGAGCAAGTTAATACTTATGAAGTTCCCAAATTTGAAGCACAATCATAGGCTCTCTGAACCTACCTCTGAGTTTTGAATTCTAGCATACACGCCTCAACTCACCTTTCTCCGCTGCTCGTTGATCGTTTGCTACTATCAGAATACTAATTCAATGGTGAAACACCTACACCAAGTCATTATGTCCTTACACTTGAAGATGAAGATCCCATCACGTTACCGGGCTTTCCAAGTTATCGAGTCTTTGATGAGAATGCTATAAGCATAATGGATAGGTTACTCAATCCAGATTGCCAAATCATGGCTAAAATGATTGGAGCTATGCCACACATCTGGAGAATAAAGGATAGAGTACGTGGTATTGCTCTATCTAGGGATAGATTCCACTTTGTGTTTCAATGGGAAGAGGATATCCATATGGTGTTATCGGATTGCCCTTGGTCATATGATAATTGGATGTTGGTCTTGGAGAAGTGGACTCCAAACCCACCAGACGATTTCCTCTCAACGCTTACTGTATGGGTTCGTATCAGAAACACATCTGTTAATTATTATACTACTAAAACAATGGAGAAAGTGGCAGCAACTATAGGGAAAGTTGAAGATATTGCTTACAATTCAAAGGTCTCGCAGTAAACAGATTTTGTTAGCGTGAAAGTCATTCTAAAAGTAGCAAATCAGGTTTATGAATCAAAGCTTCTCCAGCTTCCAACAGGTGAAACAATAACAATTCGTTTTGAATACGAACAATAGCAATAACACTGTTGAAGCTTCTAATGCTTCCACTCTAGCAAATATCAATACAACACTTTATGAGGTTGAAGTATCATCTGCGTCAAGCTTGGTTAATAAACAGCTTTACTCTGATTCTCCGGTTTTTTGTATTGGCCAAACCGAAGACAATGGGCCATGTACAGTCAGTTTGGAAACAGTGAAAAAGGTCAAGTCGGTGGGTAAGGAAAGTGAGGCAGAATACTACAGAAGGAAGGACATCCAACTCAGTACCTCAAGAGCCAAGTGTACACGAGCTCAAAAAGAAAAACAATAGAAACAGAACATGAATGAGCTCCTAAAAACCCAAAACTTTCATCAATGTGGTGGCTTCCGAGGAGAAGTCGCTGCCGTCCCAATGAACCTTATGAGTTGGAACTACCAAGGAGCGGGAAAATACCGAGACAGTTTGTCATATTCGGGAGATACATCGATTTTATTTTCCGGATATAATGTTTCTCATAGAGACAAAGCAACAAAAGGAATTTTTGGTTAAAATAAATTTTTTTTGGGTTATAGTAATATGTATACTGTTGACCCTATGGGGCTGAGTGGGATTTTGGCTAAGATATAGAAGGATAATATTAAATCAGATGTTTTGTTTCGAGATAAGCGGATTATAGATGTTAAATTCACGATGATATGCTCAAGTTTCTATGTGTTATTTACTTATGGAGATCTTGTGAGGAACCAAAGCAGACATGCCTGGGACCATCTCTCCAGTATAGGTACCACTAGAAACGAGCCGCAGATTTTGGTTGGAGATTTTAATGAGCTTCTCGACAATACAAAGAAATCTGGATGGCCTTTGCGTCCAGATTCATTATTTTTGGACTTTTGAGATATGGTTTCTAACTGCCGAGTCAAAGAAATTCGAAGATCTGGGAATCCTTTCTCATGGGCTGGGTGGCGAAATCAACTTTGGATACAGTGTCGTCTCAAAAGAAGTTTCAAGAACGATTGTTGGCTTAGACTATTCACATGCTCAGGCTATTAGTTCTTATCCATTTGAACTTCTAATCATCGGCCGCCTATTCTCTCTTTTATGACAGACACATTGGTAGCAGATAAGAGAAAGTTTTGCTGTGATAGTCGCTGGTTCTCAAAACTAGGTTTTTGTGAGATAGTTCAAGAAGGGTGGGCTAGTAATCTAAATGAAGGACTTCCTATCTTAACCAGAATCAGTAATTGTCGTAAGCTGCTCTCATTGTGGATGAGAAGGAGCAATACAAATTCAGGTTCAAAGATACAAAAACTGAAAGATAATTTAGAGACTAAGATAGCTAAGCTTCATCCGAATAGAGAAAGGTTGATACAGCTGAAAAAAGATCTTAATGATGCTCATAGAGAGGAGGAGAAGTGTTGGAAACAGAGAATTAGAGAGCACTAGTTACAAGCTGGTGATAAGAAAACTAAGTATTTCCTCAACAGTCTTTAAAGTAAGAAGATCAGAAATCGAATCAACAGTTGTTGGATTACAATGGTCACAAGATGCACTCAAAGGGATCAAAGGGAGATTTAGTTGTCCTGCTATTTTCAATCCCTATTCACCATCACGCAGCCACAATAGATGGAGAGTGTACTTGAGGGTCTTACCCCTAGAGTTACGAGTAGTATGAATGCTCAGCTTGTGGAACCGGTCAGAGATGTGGAGATCAAGAATGTTGTATTCGAAATCAATGGTGACAAATGCCCAGGAGCATTTTTCCATAGGTAGTACTGAAGGTGCATTTGTGTCGGGTCAATTAATCTCGGATAATGTCCTTATTGCACACGAGCTGGTACACTCATTGCACACACATAAGAGAAACATCAGGGGTTTTATGGCTATTAAGACAAATATGTCCAAGGCCTACGATCAAGTGAAATAGATTTTTTGGAGACATTGTTGTGTAAGTTGGGTTTCGAGAACAAATGAATATATAAGGTTATTCATTGTGTGAAATCGGTTACCTATGCTATCATCGTAAACGTGACTGCACATGGACTTATAACACTAGAGAGGGACTTGAGACAAGGAGATCCTCTCAGCCCGTTTTTGTTCAACTTGTGTACTAAAGCTCTGTTCACACTCTCAATCAAGCGAAATACACTGGTAATTTACAGGGTGTGAAGATTAACCCGTCTGGACCGAGTGTTCATCACTATTGTTTGCTCACAACAACATTTTGCTATGTAAAGCTAGAGTAAGCGAGTGTACGGTAGTTAAAAGCTGCTTACGACTTTATGAGGAAGTCTCTGGTTGGGCGATAAATTTCAGCAAATCCTCTATTATTTTGACATTAAAGTGAATGTTGATACTCGTCAGTCCATCAAAACAACATTGGATATTATTCAAGATAAAGGAGAAGGAATGTATCTAGGGTTTCCCGAATACTTCATGGATCGAAAAGGAAGCTACTGAGCATTATTAATAAGTGCCTTACATCACGATTACATGGCTGGTATGTATGCTAAAATGTTATCACAAGGCAGGAAAGAGATCCTAATTAAGGCAGGGGCATCATCCTTTCCGGTATATGCGATACTATATTTCAAACTTCCGATCCACACTTGCCAAAAGATTACTACAGCAACGAGAAAATTTTGGTGGAGTAGTGAAGATAACAAGAAGAAAATTATTTGGATTGCTTGGAGGAAACTTTGCAAGATCAAAGAAGAGGGAGACTTGGGTTTTAATGATATGAGGCTTTTCAACATGCTCTTTTATTTAAGCAAGCGTGGCACATCATCAAATATCTAGTGTCTCTGTTGGCAAAAATTTTACAGAGTCGATAGTTTAGAAACTCGAAATACACCAAAACCGGGTCTCGTCCATCTTTTCGATGGCGTAGCATCCTATATGGTACAGACTTATAACAACATAGCCTTTTAAAACAGGTTAAAATTGGCTCCACAATGCACGTGTGGACTGATATAGGGCTCAACAATACCCTCCCTCGAACTCTCTTTGTTAACCATATGGTAACAGACAACAATATAAGGGTAGTGGAGCTCTAGAATACTGACTTGAGTGATTGGAATTACGACACTCTGAGACCTTTGTTTACGGGACAAGATACTGGTCTCTGATATATCTGCATTTTAGCATATTTTAGGAGCCTTATTTGGCACATTTTGCATACATATCCATAACATTTCTACCATTTTGAGTCCTTTTGGGTTCATATTGCATACTTTGTGTTTGCATCACATACATATTGAATATGGAGTGATTTCTAGGTACTTTGGAAGATTTTTGGATCAGTATGAAGCATTATTGTACATGAGGACTAGCAAGGACCAGACTGGAGTGCAAGACTTGATGAAAGGAAGCTGCTAAGGAAGAGAACATGCAGAACTCGACCAATCAACTTGACTGTAGTGGTCAAGTTGTATGCCCATGGACAAGCAAGAACAAAACTCGAATCCTTAACTTGACCACATGACCTCGAGTTGCACCACTGCTGAAGATTCCACACAACTTGGCCTGCAGTGATCAAGTTTCTAACCGACTTATCATTTTGTTGACTTTTTTTGCATTTGACTTTTTTAGGGTTTTGTAAAATGGGCTATAAATACCCATTTAGACCCACATAAACATCCATCCATGTTTCTGTGCTTCTTGTGTTCTTAAACTTCCACAAACACTCTCTCTACTTTTGTATGAAGATTTCTTATGATCTATTGAGTATTTGAGTTTAATTTCTTTTGCATTCTCTTCATCTTTCTTTGCTCTTTTAGATTTATGCACTTATTTTATTTTATGGTTTTGTGTTCTTAGTGACAAAATATGAGTAGATTTTTTAGGGTTCTTGAGGAAATGGCCTAGATTAGTGTAGATCTAGGGGTATTCAAGCTTGCTTAAGGTTTTTTATGCTTATATCTCTTCACTTTTGGTGCGCTTAATGCTTATTTTTAATGGCCTTTTGAAATCTGATTTATTGCATTTTTCCACCTATCAAGTGTTTGACAAAATGCATAAATGAACCGAAACTTGAGATAATCATTCCTAGCTCACGAGATTGATTCTTTAGGGTGTATATTAGCTAGAATAGGTTGTTTCTTAAAGCCAAACTAAGATTAGTTTGCTAATGAGAGTTAGGTCTGATTGCATTTGGGTTGAGTTCAATATTCATGAGAATAATGTTGATTGCTTGATTGCTTGAATCTTTTACCAAGAGATCATCCTTATAGGTTGTTAAGCAAGTTCTGGAATCCTTGGCTAAGCATTGATCAGTGATTCTCAGTCCTCAAGAACCCCTCAATTGCCTATTGTTATATTCGATTTTCATACTTTGTTTTCATCTATTGCTCTGTTTTTCCTTGCTCTGTTTTATTTAGTTTTTCATTTGCATATTAATTCTATGTTGTTAGATAATCATCTCACCTACTTGACTTGAATTAGAATAGTCTGTTTGCATTCTGAATGCTTGCATCACACTCATTTGGATTGACACATATTATACTACAATGATCTTTGTAATAGGGTTTGCATAACTGAGTGTTATAAGTCTCATTAGCCAAATTAAGCAGGATTTGAACAAAGAAGACAAATGGGTGTTGAGCCTGAATAGCAGTGGTTATTACAATACCAAGAGTGTATATCAATTAGCCTATAGCTGAATGATACACAATATCCTGAGACTCCTCCATTGAAAAAGGCAAACTTGGACGAGTTTATGGAAGACGCAAACCACTCCCAAGATTCGCCATTTCTTGTGGAGCACTCTTCTTGGTACTTTGGCTGTTGGTGAAAGGCTAAAAGCACGAGGCCTTAATCATTGTAATATCTGTTTTGACGTGCGATGAAGGTAATGAGACCATTAATCATGTCCTCTTTACTTGTCAAGCTGTTGTGCAAGCCTGGTGTAGACTCTCACTTAGCTGCCAGAGAGAGGATTTTCAAGGACATCTCACATTCTGAATATCCATTATTTTCTTAAGTACCATTTTGATAATAAAATTCTGGAATCAATACACTAAGAAATTTCTTGGTTAACTTGGCTGTTGTGGAAAGCCAAGAACGCTTTGATCTTTGAGCAAACGATGGAAAATAGATAATATTGTTAATCGAGCTTTAGAAGAATTTGGTAAATGGCATTGGGATAGATTAAGAGGTGAAGAGCAAAACTTATTTCCTATCAACATTGTTCGTGATCGGCTTGGTATATTAAGATACGAATATGGCTAGATTTAGTGTTACATGGTGTGAAAGAACTAAATACTGTGGTGCGGCTCGGATACTCAAAGATGCATCTGGAATATTTTTCCATGGGAGAAGAGCTTTTGCGAACGTTATTCGATATGATCAGGCAGAGCTATCTTGTATTCTATGGACAATCGAAAGTATGCACCATATGCATTACCATAAGGTAATATTCACCATGAGCTCACATAGACTGAGTAGAAAGTCCAGAGATTTGCTGCATTCCAGTAAGGAGAATACCTTAAATGATAATATTCATGCACATCATAATGGGATTAGGGAATGGAAGTACGAATTTATAGCATGAAGCCTCAACCGTGAGGCGTTAATGGTGGCATGTTGGGTTAAGATATCAATCCTATATCGCTATTAATGCTCCGATGTTGATTCATGATCAAGTGCCACAACCAACATAAAGAAGTTGTTTTTGATTCCTTTGAGAGATTCCCAACCTAAATTTAGTGATTCTCTTTTACTTTTGAGGTATCATACCTGGTCATTAGCGGCCCTGACCTAAAGCGAGTAAAGCACTTGTTTTAGGCGCCAAAATAGTATAAGAATTAAAAGGACATCAAAATATCAAAAATGTATTGTAGTCTAGCGGTTAGTTATTTCATTTGTATTTAAGGTCTCAAGTTCGAGCCTTTAAATATATGTTTTGTTTTTATGTTTATAATATATGAGCTTGAAATTTGAGCTTTGCTTAGGGCAAAAAATTTTATTAGGCAGGCCATGCACTTAGTGTTGAGTTTGTTGCTTTATCATATTTCGCTCTTTATCACTTTAACTTCTTTACTTTACAATCAATATATCTATTTACTGAAGAAGAAAAAAAACTTGTAATTAGATGTGAACAAGATTCGTTATTAAATGCAGAAAAAGACCTTATATTAGCCAAGTCCCCTACTAGCTACATTTCGGATTATACATCAAATTAACAGACAATAGGAATTAAAGCATTGAGAACAAATCTTAAGTCGCATCTTAAGCAACTCTTTAATTTGAAGAACCAGAAAACAAATTGGTTTTCTTTAATGCGAGAAATTAATTATAACTATTTCCATAAGTGTTAGTGTTTTCAAATAATAAGGTTTCTTCAGACATAATCTAATCCATTAACAACAATCCCTAAAGATATGATCCCTCATCAATCAATCCAACAAGAAGTCAAGAAAGAGAAAAGAGACCAAACAATATAAAAAACCGTGTTAACTACAAAAGGCAATAACGTAAGCTTTATTTGAGAATTAATAGGCAACAAAGAACCAACAAAGAAAAATCTCAAAACTTAGTAGTACAACAGAGTCAATTTTCAAAGGACAAACTTAATTAAAGTGTAAGTAGTGACGAATCAATAAATTGCAAAGTCATCTTCAGAGTAGAAGAGAAATGTCAGACCAAGATATTTTTTTTAAAAAAAAAAAAAAAAAAAGAGCAACTTGTGATACAAACTCTAGTGTTTCACCACCAAACCAACAATAGCAGCCACGGTACGATATTTTCTCACTATTAATTGCTATATATATAATACGCCCGGTTAATTGAATTTTGGTGCCGGTTCGGATTTACTATACCGGAAATTACTTATGAATACCAAAAGTCCAGAGGAGATGATGATGGAAACACGATGATTAGGAAGCAAATGAACGACCGAACCGCCAATCGTCGCCGTCCAAAATTATGGCAGAACTGTACAAGTTTCCGATCTTTGAAGCAAATTCATGCTTTCATGGTCATTAATGGCCTCATGTCTAATCTTTCAGTTGTTGGAGAGCTCATTTATTCGTCTTTGTTTGTTCCCGGTGCGCGTAAGTACGCCCACAAGTTGTTCGACCAAATTCCTACACCAGACGTATCAATTTGTAACTATGTTTTGCGCGGCTCTTCTCAAATCACGAAACCTGATCAAACGGTTTCTTTGTATACTGAGATGGAGAAAAGAGGCGTGCTGCCTGATAGGTATACGTTTACGTTTATTCTGAAGGCCTGTTCGAAGCTTGAGTGGAGATATACTGGATTTGCAATTCATGGTAAAGTTGTGAGACATGGTTTTGTATCGAATGATTATGTTAAGAACGCTTTGATCCTTTTTCATGCTAATTGTGGTGATCTGGGAACTGCAAGCGAGCTTTTTGATGATTCTGCGAAAGCTCATAAGGTTGCTTGGTCTTCTATGACTTCGGGGTATGCTAAGAGAGGGAAGATAGATGAGGCGATGCGACTTTTCAATGAAATGCCAGAAAAAGATCCCGTAGCTTGGAATGTGATGATTACTGGCTGTCTGAAATGTAGGGAGATGGATACGGCAAGGACGCTCTTTGATAGATTTACAGCGAAAGATGTTGTAACCTGGAATGTAATGATCTCTGGATTTGTAAATTGTGGATTTCCTAAGGAGGCACTAAGTATATTCAAGGAGATGCGGGATGCTGGTGAACACCCAGATGTTGTGACAATACTGAGTTTGTTATCCGCCTGTGCAGTTTTAGGAGACTTAGAAACTGGGAGGAGACTTCATCTCTACATCTTGGAAACAGCTTCGGTTTCGAGCTCCAGATATGTGACTACTCCTATCTGGAACGCTGTAATAGACATGTATGCAAAGTGTGGAAGCATAGATAGAGCAATTGACGTGTTCAGAGGAATAAAAGATCGGGACTTGTCAACTTGGAATACTTTAATAGTTGGTTTGGCTTTGCATCATGCTGAAGAATCAATTGAGATATTTGAGGAAATGCAAAAGTTGAAAGTCTGGCCAAATGAGGTGACTTTCATTGGAGTTATATTAGCTTGCAGCCACTCAGGGAGAGTTAATGAAGGGCGGCAGTACTTTAGCCTTATGAAGGATATGTATAATATTGAACCAAACATAAAGCATTATGGTTGTATGATAGACATGTTGGGACGAGCAGGGCTATTAGACGAAGCCTTCATGTTTGTGGAGTCGATGAAGATTGAGCCTAATGCCATTGTATGGCGAACCCTTTTGGGTGCTTGTAAGATTTATGGGAATGTCAGATTAGGGAAGTATGCAAATGAGAAACTACTCAGTATGAGAAAGGATGAGAGTGGCGACTATATTTTGCTCTCCAACATTTATGCTTGCACTGGTCAGTGGGATGGGGTCCAGAAAGTAAGGAAGATGTTTGATGACACAGGAGTGAAAAAACCGACTGGATTTAGCTTAATCGAGGAAGACAATGACAAAATGATGATGAGATATGTGCTCTCGTCAGAACCTGAGACAAGATCAAGAGGTCGGGTTAGTTGAGGTGAATAACCAACGCTGCATTGGCTTACTATGCACAGTTAGATTATATCGTTTCCTGCTGACAATGAATTTGATCGATTTATTCCTCAAGTTCTCAGCATAGAACTCTGAAATGGTGAAGGCAACATGATATTCGTCTATCTGCTAAGAGCATGAGCACCACATTTGATAGGAAGTTTGAACGTGGAAACCAATTTTTTTCATCTCTATTATGTTGATTTCGTGGTTCTGTAATTAGCTTAGATTACAGAAGATCGAGAAGGAGAGAAGATATAAAAGATTGTGGTAATTGATGGTTAAAACTTAAATCACAACCTTTGACAGAGTATAATAAGTTACATAAATCACATATAAAATCTCAAGAAAGATGAGAAATGAAAAACTACAAATGCAGAGGACACACAAGGGAGAGCTCAAGTTCATATATTACAAACCAAACCATGTATTTTTAAAACAGGGTAAAGGTAACTCATTTCAGGTAAAGCCAGAGCTTCAATGGCGTCGGGAGAGAGCAATAGCTGATAGGAAAATGAGAAGAATGAGGATGAAAACGGCAATGAAAGATCCAATCAAAGAACCAGAGATACGCTCACAGAAGGAGTTGTACTGTTGACAAATAGCAAACCAGTTTGTTTTCTTGTTCCCATTGTGTGCCAAGTAGACAATGGCTGCTGCTGAGGATGCTCCAGAACTTAGTAGACACAACATTGTCTAACACATAATGAGGAATCAATCATTAAAGCAGCAACTCATTTCTCTTTCAAGTTTACATGCTTACTAAACAGGATCAATAAAGATGTGGTGATGACTTACCAAATCAAGGACCATAAAAAGAATTCTAGTGTTCTGAACCTTTCTCTTGACGATGAGTACAAAGGTCAAAGGTAGTGACAAAGTAAGGTATCCGCTAACAACAGCATTTGCAACCACAAAGAACCTAATTGATCAAACCAATTTCAATAATTAATTAAGGTTATTTCCTCAATACTCAAAAACAAATAAAAGAGAAGTCAAATATGAATCAAATCACATACGGAAAGGCCGGAAGATCGTCGTCGTTGGCACGGAACCGTATGAATTGAGTAAAGAAAGGCAGAGTTTCATGTGTGGTTCCCATTATGATCGCACTTCCTATTGTGTTGAAGATTGCAATAATCCTGAAGATAAACTCAAGAATTGCAATCCTTCTGCTTATTGGACCATTCTTTTGGATACCTTTGCTTGTTTCCACGTTTTCGATGTGAATGGACTTCATTTTCTTAAGGTTTTCTAGGTCTCTTGAGAAGGAAGTTAGGGCTAATCTTGAGTTTGTTGCGAAGTAAAGACATATATGCTGTGAGTGTGTCAATATATAGTTGCATGCTTTGTGGGACATATAGTGGTTATGAATCATGATAAGGTCTTTATCGCTATTATACTTGCTAAAAAAGGTATTCTCTTTATTATATTTATAATCCATAAACTTTGCATAAAGAATATGATTTGTGACTCTATACGTATTAACCTCAAGATCCACCATAACCTACGTACTTGGGAAATTTGGTAAGCATAAACTCTGTCCAAATTTGTATACAAATCTTTAATAGTTGTTGCTTGAACATGTGGAGTAGTTATAAGTTATATGTATTGTGATAAGATTAAATAATGGAGTTCGTTATGTTCCAGATGATATATTAACAAACCCACTTGTTCTTTCAAATTACTTTAACCCGAGGTTAGTTGGACATCTGAATTAAAGCTCCTAAATGATTGGAGATGTTGAGCCCTAAATGGTCCTCTCTGTCAGACAGGTAGTCTATTTAGGTCAACCATATCAACTTGAAACAGAACACCTAAACCAAATGAATATATCGTAATATTACAAAAGTATGTAAACTTTTTCAATTGTGAGGATATGATTTGAGCTTCTGACTTGGCTTATGTGTTACAATTTATGTCTTTTTTTTTTTTTTATTTTTTTTGTCTTTATCAATGGATTTACATTGTGCTTTTTGAGCCACTACCTTAAAATTCCATGTAAGGACACTGTTTTTCTTACATTTCTAAACTAACCCTAAATCTTACTAATATTGAGTCATCGCTTCCAAACAAACCCAATCCCTGAAAGAAGCTTAGACAAGAATCCTACACCAGCTGTTGTCTTCTTCTCTTTGCTCATGTTACTAATCAAAGACCAATGAGCCTCAAAATCAATTTCATAGTGTTACAGAAAAATAATTGTGACTTAAACGTGAAACCCAAGTTGTTAAGATTTACTATGATTCTTTACTATTGTATCTTTTAAGTCTTTCCTTATCTCTTTAGCCAATTAGGGTTTTCTCTATTCATTATAAAAGGCACATGTAGTCTTAGTTTTTCATCATCGATTAAAATCCCTACAACTTTGTGTTTTTGAGTTCTCAGAACAATCAATAAAGCTTTTGTTTTTCTATTCGAATTCTCTTCGATTAGTTTTCCTATATCAAAGGTATCAGAGCCAGCACTTTTCTCGGACTACAAGCATGGTTGCAAAGAAAAACTCCGACGAAGAAACAGAGCAAACCACTGAGTCTATCTCGACAAAAGGATTGCATCGTTGCAGAAGATGATGCTTGCACAAGGTAATATCCTTAATGCTCAAGGCGAACGTTTGGCTTCTTAAGAGGGTCGGATTTCTGAGACAATCAAAAGAAATTTTGCAGACATGATGACGTTGATGAAGCAAGTGTTACTTGCACTACGTGCTTCTTCCTCACCGACAATGGAGACTGAGCACACTTCAACCTACAACTCCATTCCTCCAGTTTCTTCAAATCAAATTCTTATGGCTCCAGGTAACAACACAACCTTGGCTCCATTACCAGGACCTTATGCAGGAGTAACCAGATTAGGACGGATTGAATTCCCACGGTTTAATGGAGAAGACACATGAGATTGGATCTTCAAGTTTGAAGAGATTTTTAAGGTGGACCAAACGCCTGAAAATCTGAAAGTTCGACTAGCCTCTATTCACTTCTTTGGTGAAGCTGCTACTTGGCATCGCTCTTTCATTCAGTCTAATGTTGGTTCCGGTGTGTTGAGCAATTGGACTGCTTACAAAGTCATCTTGATTGAAAGGTTTGAGGATGTGATTGATGATCCGATTGCTGAGCTCAAAAATCTGCAAGAGACTAATAGAATAGGTGACTACCAAACCAAGTTCGATGTGATCAAACTGAAAGTTAACTTTCCTGAGCAGTATTTGGTGAGTATCTATTTAGCTGGACTACAGAATGATACTCAAATGCATGTGTGAATGTTTCAGCCATAGACGGTGAGACAATGTCTTATGTTAGGTCAGTTATTTGAGAATGCAAACCCATCTGCAAGTGCTTCTTCTTTGTGGTCTAATTCCAAGCACTCGAATCAGTCCAAACAAGAGAAAAAGACTGGTCTTTACTAGAGAGATCAAAGGGTTCAACAAGAAAGTGTAGCTGTTTTTGATAAAGGCAAAGCAAAGGTTTTTAAACCGACTCTTTCTGCAGAATTCATGAGTGAAAGAAGATCCAAAGGATTGTGTTACTTTAGTGATGAAAAGTATACTCCAGAACATTATCTTGTCCATAAGAAGGCGCAGCTTTTCCACGTGGAGATGGACAACAATGATTCAGATTCTGATAAAGACGAGAGTGAAGAGAAGATGATCTTCAAACCTAATGCTATCACAAGTGAAACAAGTTACAGGAAAGAGCATCCTCCAGACTATTATTATTCTCCAAAGCAACATTCCTGAACCTTGAGGAAAAGGTTCTTTCAACCTAGGGGGATTTGTTACAGAATAATAATTGTGACTTGAACTTGAAGCTCAAGTTGTTAAGATTCATTATGATTCTCTTCTATCGTATCTTTTAAGTCTTTCCTTATCTCTTTAGCCAATTAGGGTTCTCTCTATTCATTATAAAAGGTACCTGTAGCCTTAGTTTTTCATCATCGATTAAAATCCCTACAACTTTGTGTTTTTGAGTTCTCAGAACAATCAATAAAGCTTTTGCTTTTCTATTCGAATTCTCTTTGATTAGTTTTCCTATATCACGTAGCCACACTTTCACATCAAATCTATCATCTCAGTTTTTATTGTATTGCTCTCTACTCAAAACCTATCGATCAATGTCTTGAACATCTCTCCACTCAGTGTTTTGTCTAACCAATATAAGTGCTAGATTGTAGATTATTGTAACGCAAGACAAACACATAAATACTTTAAGTTTTTCTATTAAGATTCACATAAACAATTTACAGTCTTATTTATTTAGATTTACACTAAGCCCAAACAAAACTTAATCACTCACCAATTCTTAACTATCTAAAGCTCACAAAACACTGTACACTTGTAGTTATTGCAACTCTCTTGTATTCACTCACCCAAAAAAAAAGAACTTCAAACCTTGAACCTCTCAATTCTCTTTTTTTGAAAGTCCAACCTTACTTAGAATGCTCAGCTCACCTTATATAGCTACAAACCTTTCTAGGGCTTCCTAAGGAACCCTTAGCAAACTTCCCGAATGCAGTCATTGCACCATCCTATTGCAGCACGTGTTCCAGAGTTGACCTTGCCGCAGATCTATCTTTATGCTGAGTGCATTTTCTTTTTCAAGTTTAGCTTTTGCACCTCTCTCTTTTGGTGTTTACACTAGTCTGTTACACATATGTTTTGCACCTCATCCTATTTTCATGTTGAGTGATCTATCCTCCTTTTTGCTCTAGCTTATGCAGCTTAATTCTTTAGTATTTGTGTAGGTGGTTGCAACTGTATAGCTTCTTATTAGCCCAATGGACCCACATTTTCCAATAAACCAACCTGCTAAACAACAAGGATCTTTTTTTCTTACATTCTCCCTCTTTTTATCTTAGCGTGACCCCTCAAGCTTCATGTCATAGTTGTTGTAACACACAAGTTATTGCTACAAAGCACAACACTAAAACAAACATGAACCTAATATTCCACTCTGCTTGATTGCATACTTCAATATAAACCAACACAAATTTAGTTTCCATGGAACCAACAATATTGATACAAGATCTCAGACTTCATTTTTATGGATCTATTCAAGTTCTTCTTGATACACACTTAACCAGTATTCATCTATTATAGCAGTCCTGGTGTTTGCCTGCATCATTTCTAGACGATCGATTATGTATGATTTAGAATTATTCGTGTGAACTTTGGCTCCTTTAGATTCTAAAGACTACAAAGTTAGTTGTTCTTCTATATGAGCATCTTGTTGTTTTTCTTGCTGAACGTCTTGTTAATAGCATGTTTGTTCAGAGCCTGTGTTGGTGTATAGGCTTCACCTGTATCATACAACATTGGTACAACAACTAATTTTTTTTTTCATTAAACACGACATTGACTGATTCCATAACAATCTTAGTCCTCTTGTTATACACTCAAAACACCATACTGTTAGAACCATATCCTAAGAAAAACGCTTCATCAGTTTGTGCATCAAACTCACCCAAGTGGTTATTGTCATTCAAGATATAGCATACACATCCAAACACATGGCACTAACCCAATTTTGGTGATTTACCTTTCCAAATCTTGTATGAAGTCATATTAGTGTATGGATTTATATACACCCTGTTAATGACATAGAATGTTATATATACTGATTCTGCTGAAAACAAAGTTGGAATGTTCTTGCTATGCAATATTACCCAAACGATCTTTAGTAGTGTTCTAGTCTTACATTTAAAAATGTAGTTCTGTTGTGGTGTCCTTCATGTTGAGTACTGATGTCGCATTCTGTAAGATTAACAAACTTTTCAAACATATTGTTTTGTAATTCTCCTCCATGAAATAGTCCTCATTTGCTCTATACTCCCTTTACCAGTTCGCAATTGTACAACATAAATTTTGAAGCTCTGTGTTGTGTCAGACTTGTCACTCAGAAATCTAACCCAAGAAACCCTTAACCAACACAAGGATGTAGCTTTTTCTATTGACACTTTTTACATTCAGAGGACCCATGATATCCATGTGCATTAACTTAAAAAATTTCTTGAAGGACCCTTGAGCCACTCTTTTGTGTTGAACTCTTTCTCTTTGTTGCACCTTCACAAATAGGTATCTCTTTGCCCTTCAAATTTCGAATTCCTCTAATAACCCACGCACTAACCATCTTCTTTAGACATTTCACGTTTATGTGTCGCATCTGCATATACCATAGTTCTAGCTCTAACTCAACTGCATCATAACATGCTTTTGTTTCAAATTTCCGCCACTTGTAGCAATTATATTATGACCTATTACCATTCATAACCTTGTTGCCTTTCAAGTCTCTGCTTGATAGTCTGATTTGGTAAAAATCACCTCCAATCCACTGTAACAGAGTTGGCTTATGCTGATTAAGTTGGCTCTCAAAGCATCTACGTAGTACACATTAGTGAGATCTGGAAAATTTGGATTGTTTGTGTAACCTTTGCCCCTAATTTTTCCTTCTCTTCTATCTCCAAAGGTTACCTTTGCTTCTCTCATCTCTGATCAGAGCTGATTTGCATCATGTCATGTGCTTGGAGCAACCATTGTCAAAGTCCCACGAGTCACCCTTAACTCTTGTAGTTGAAGTATGTGCTACATTCACCTAAAACACACATATTTGACATGCTAATGATTGATTTGTGTCTCTATCCATTGTATAGCCCGGTTCTTCCAATAACTTACCATATCTTAGCTCATTTATCTCTTGGGTGAGATCACCATAAAGATCTTTCTTGGCTATCTAGGCGCACTAAAACTTTGGTGGCTCTAGGTAACACATGTTCAATTCCTAGATAACCCAAAGTTGTTTCTTAAATGTGTGACAAGAGCTAGGACTCGTAGAAGATGAAGAAGCTCTTCTCGATTGAATGGGTTTAATAGTGCTCAGCTAACTCGACTGCCCAACATATCTAAATAAGACTCACGAATTCTTCGCCATTCTACAATACAGATTTGAGAATGAAGACAATCGTTCAACGGATAAAGGGTTCATCACCTTTAAGTACAGAGACATTTCATACAAAGTTTACAATCCCTCCAATTTGTGACGCTTAGAGGTTCAAAAGTAACGGAGATTGTTGGTACACGGCCCAGTTAGCGGCCATCATCATTTCTGATCGGCCCAGGCCCAATCTAAGCCTATAACTTGGAGAAAACAGCTCGGCCCATAGATAGGGATGCAGACCTTAGAAGAACTAAAGGAGCAAGGTAATCGGGAGCTCTGAGCTGAATGGCGAGGATCGAAGACACCAGTGGAAGAAGTCAAGTTGAGATAGAGTAAAGAGCGGATATCAAGGGAAAAGTAGTTGGAAAATTAGGATTATAAATAAGTTAACCCGAATAAGGGAAGAACACATTTGTAATCTGACAAAAACCCTTGTATACAAAGAGATTAATATAATTGGTCCTATTTCTTCAAGTTCTGTTCATCTGTGATCTATTTTCATCTATTTTGTTAGCTTAGGTCCCATTATTAGAAATCCCTCAGTATCACCAAATTGGCGCCCACCGTGGGGCTGAAGCGTAGATCGGAGAGAATACGAGCTAGCAGAAGGATGGGGCAATTGCAAACCCTAGAGCGGATGAATAACGATAATAAGGAGACATCCACGTCGCAGATTCAACCGCCGTTAAATTCTGAGTTGCCTTTCCGGCCTGTAACTCAAAGTACCGCGTCTCAACGCAGACAAGCACTAAACGATTTAAAGTAATTAATGGCCGACTTTGTCGAGCAGAACAATCAGCGAACTGCGCAGATCTTAGCAAGGCTAGATCATCAGGAGCAACGTTTTAACGAGCTGCAAGCGTCGATTCCGCAATTGTCACCTAACCCTGGAAATCGATTCCCAAGGAATATAGCAGTAAACGTCAGTCAACATAACAAAAACGATAATCGAACGAACATAGATGAGGTTTTGCCTCCTTTGAACGAAAACGCAGAGAATAACGATTTATTCGAAAAAGAAATACAGGAGATGCGCACGTTGATCGCAAATCAACGATATGAGCATGCTCAGATATGATCGCAGATCCATCGCGCAACAACCTCGGCGCCGGATATCCAGCGCATAATCGAATTAACACGACATACACTGTTTATAGATCAAATAATGAGTACGGTGATAAGAGACGTCGGAAAAGTTAAGGTCCCAATGTTCGAAGGAAACGCTGACCCTGTCGCACATTTAAAGATATTCCGTCTAGCAGCAATGAAAGCGCACTTCAGTAATGAGGAACGAGATATCGGCTTATGTCGATTGTTCTCTGAGAACCTCGCTGGATCAGCCCTCGATTGGTTCTCATCATTAAAACCGAACATGATCGATAACTTCGAGCAGTTGGCCGAAGGATTCCTTAAACATTTTTCAATGTTTATTCAAAAGAGAACCTCAGCGGATAACTTGTTTGCAACGATACAGCAGTGAAATGAGCCAATGCGGGATTACTTGAACCGTTTCAAGGAAGCTAGAGCCCTAAGCGTAAACATAACAGACGAAGTGGCTGTCTGTGCTTTAAAAATGGGCTTATGGCCGAAGTCGAGCTTCCGAGATGAAATGTTCTTGCGACCCTTTGATAGCTTAGATGACGCTCTTCACCGAGCTACTAATTTTATCGAGTGGGAGGAAACGAACAGGTTGGAGCTCGATAAGAAAGGGAGAAAAGAGGATAGCCATGAAGATCATCGGCGTAATGGCAAGAAGCCATTCAGAGAAACTATTGAAAGCCAGGGAAAACACGCGTATGCAGTCGGAGGCTCGTACAAAAGAGATAAATGGGAGTATGATCCGTCGAAGTTTTGCGACTATCATTAGGCTAAAGGGCACTCCATGGACGATTGCGTAATAGTCCAACGTTTAAAGAAAAATAACCAGTGGAAAGATGGAATGCGAAAACAAAGATTTGAGCCTAGAGACGATTATGATTCAACTAAGAGAAGGCGAGGGAATAGCAGCGAGCAGCGTGAACATCAGGAAGTGGAAGTCGAGAATCAGAAGCTGCAAACGAAACGAATCCACTTCATTATGGGTGGATCGTACCTCATCTCGCATTCTATAAATTCGATCAAAGCCCACCAACGCAAAGCAGAAGCAAGCTCCCACTTTAGGACAAACTCGATCCTCCAGGACGTTGTGATCACCTTCAGCGAGAGCGAGACCTCGCACCTCGATAAACCTCACGATGATGCGATCGTGATCGACTTAGAAGTCGCAGGATTCGAACTCTCGCGAATAACGATTGACACTGGCACCTCGGTGGACTTGCTCTTCTATGACGCTTATAAGCGAATGAATTTTGAGGATTCAGAAATGAATAGCCATAAAACCCCACTTACTAGTTTTGACGGAACTACAAGTCTCTCACTAGGAACCATCGTATTGCATGTAGTCACCCATGGCATACGCAAACTCGTAAAATTCGTGGTCGTGGATAAACCAGCGCCTTTCAATGCTATTCTTGGATGACCCTTGTTGTATAATATGAAAGCAGTAGCCTCAACTTATCACTAGTGCGTGAAATTTCCGATTAACAATGGAATTGGAGTCATCCGAGCAAGTCAATCTGCAACAAGGGGGTGTTACAGAACAACATTCGAAAAGCTGCGAGGTGAAACCTTATAGCAGCTAGATAAAAAAGCGTCAACGCTACAGCCAAACCAAGATTATCATCCTTAGAAAGCATAGCGATTGACGCAACTTTACCAGACCGGAATGTAAAAGTCGGAGTAGACCTCGAACAAGACATCAAAACCGAGCTAATAGCTTTCCTAAAAGAAAATAAAAAAACATTTGCATGGGAGCCATCCGACATAACTGGAANGTGAAGGTCACTTCACACGAGCTAAAAGTCAATCCAAAATACAAACCGGTCAAACAAAAGCGGAGAAAATTAGGCCCGGAAAAGGCAGCTGCGGTCAAAGAAGAAGTGCATCGGTTGCTAAAAAATGGGTCAATCAAAGAAGTAAAATACCCCGACTGGTTAGCTAATCCAGTGGTAGTCAAAAAGAAAACTGGCAATTGGAGAATGTGCGTGGACTTCACAGATCTAAATGAGGCCTGCCCGAAGGATAGTTATCCCCTACCTCATATAGACCGAATCGTGGAAGCAACCGTGGGTCATAAATTAATGTCATTTATGGACGCGTTCTCAGGGTACAACCAAATATTTATGCATCCCGGCGATCAGGAAAAAACTTCTTTCATAACAGATCAAGGAATATATTGTTATAATGTAATGCCTTTCGGGCTGAAAAATGCAGGAGCCACTTATCAGAGATTGGTAAACAAGATGTTCGCCGAACAAATAGGAAAGACCATGGAAGTCTACATCGACGACATGCTCGTGAAAAGTATGTTCTCAAAGGACCACGTTAACCAACTCAGAAAGTGTTTCAAAATGTTAAATCAATATAATATGAAGCTTAACCCGTCAAAGTGCTCTTTCGGAGTCACCTCAGGAGAATTCCTTGGATACCTGGTCACCGAAAGAGGTATAGAAGCAAATCCGAAGCAAATAGACGCTCTGCTGGGCTTCACCACACCAAAAACGCCAAAAGATGTTAAGCGTTTAACCGGGAGAATTACGGCATTAAACAGATTTATATCAAGGTCATCCGATAAATGTCTCCCCTTTTACAAGATACTAAAAGGAAAGCAGATAGGGGGAAAGCTACAGTTCGAATGGAACGAGCAATGTCAAATTGCCCTCTGTGACTGAAAAGATACCTCGCCGAACCGCCTATCCTGGCAAAGCCGGTAACTGGGGAACCATTGTACCTTTACATCGCGGTCTCAGATTTGGCTGTCAGTGGTGTGCTCGTCCGAGCTGACGGAAATGATCAAAAACCAATTTACTATGTGAGCTCAATGCTTGTTGGAGCAGAAATAAGATACCCGATCGAAGAAAAGTTAGCACTAGCAGTGGTTACCTCAGCTAGGAAACGCAGACCCTATTTTCAGTCGCATTCGATAGTAGTAATGACCTCGTAGCCTCTTAGAATGATCTTGCACAACCCGAGCAAGTCAGGGTGATTAGTAAAATGGGCTATCGAGCTCAGCGAATACGACATCGAGTACCGAATCCGGATAAGCATAAAGTCTCAAGTGTTGGCCAACTTCGTCGTGGAACTAGCTCAAAATAACAAAGTCGGGTTGACTCCGAACAGAAGATGGGAGCTACATATCGACGGAGCATCGTCGAAGCAAGGGGCAGGAATCTGCATACGACTAGTATCCCCGGCCGGCGAGCTTATTGAGCAATATTTTCGCCTATGCTTCGATGCATCAAACAATGTTGCGGAATACGAGGCGTTAATAGCCGGTCTAAGATTAGCTGTGAGCTTGGGGGTAAAAGAACTAACGGCTCACACGGATTCACAACTTATATCTAGCAAAATAAAAGGAGAATATGAAGCAAAAAATCAAAGGATGAACGCGTATAAAGAGCTTGTAAGCGGAATAATCAAGCAGTTCGACATTGTCGAGCTCACCAAAATCCCGAGAGGAGAAAATACCGCGGCAGACGCCCTCGCAGCCTTAGCTGCAACTTCTGATTTGGATACGAAAATGGTAATACCTGTTGAGCATATAAAAAGGCCAAGCATCAACCAAAAAGACGTGATGGCAATTGATCATCCCTTAAGTGATGAAAACGACGCGGCTAGCGACAAAGAGCTAATCTCCATTAAGGAAGATTGGCACAACCCAATTCAACGCTACATACGAACTGGAGAGCTACCCTCAGAAAAGTGGGAAGCTCGGAAAGTAAAATTGCAAAGTGCGAGATACATGATAATAAATAACCAACTCTATAAAAGAAGCATATCTGGCCCCTATCTGCGGTGCTTAAGCAACAAGGAAGCGGCCGATATCTTGAGCCAAATGCACGAAGGAAGCTGCGGTAACCACGCGGCAGGGCAAGCGTTAGCAATTCGGATTAAGAGACAAGGGTACTACTGGCCAACAATCATCTCCGACTGCGGAAGGCATTCTCAGAAATGCCAAAAATGCCAAAGGCACGCGCCAATGATCAACCAACCAGCCGAGCTCTTTAGCTCAACAATAATTCCTTACCTGTTTATGAGGTGGTCAATGGACGTTGTAGGGCCATTAGAGCCATCTGGAATACGTCGAGTCTGTTTTCTTCTTGTCTTAACTGATAACTTCTCTAAATGGGTCGAAGCAGAAGCGTATCCAAACATTACAGGAACCCAGGTGTTAGAGTTCCTATGGAAAAACATCGTGTGTCGCCACGGACTCCCAAACGAGATAATAACTGATAATGGAACGAACTTAATCTCGAAAACCGTCAAGGAATTTTGTGACAAATGGAAGATAAAACTATCAACCTCGACCCCGTGCTATCCGCAGGGGAATGGGCAAGCTGAGGCAACAAACAAAACTATTTTAAGTATTCTTAAGAAGCACCTTGAATCAAAGAAATCAGGATGGTACTCCGAGCTAAATGGCATACTATGGGCATACAGAACATCGCCGAGAAGGGCAACAGGGAAAACACCTTTCTCCTTGTTGTACGGAGTAGAAGCCGTGGTACCAGCTGAGATCTCAGTTCCGAGCCTGAGAAAGACCCAGGCCCCAGAGGCAGAGAGCGCAAATAGCGAGATGTTTGAGCACGTGGTCGACCTGATACAAGAAAAAAGAGTCTTGGCCAACTTAAGACTACAGAATTACAAGAATACCATTTCAAAGTTTTATAATGGTAAGGTTAACTTAAGAAAGCTGCATATAGGCGATTTGGTGTTAAGGAGAGTGTTCGAAAATACCCGTGAGCTAAACGTGGGTAAATTGGGAACATCTTGGAAAGGCCCTTACCAAGTCGAGGACGAAGTCAGACCCGGAGTGTACAAAATTAAAAGCATTGATTCAGGAAAAACAGAGCTAAGGCCATGGAACGTAATGAACCTTAAGAAGTTTTACATCTAAAACCAAAAACAAAAAACGCACAATAAATGAACTACGTTAGGCTTGATCCTCTCGGCGAGGTACGTAGGCAGCTTGGTGAAGCAAGTGCAGCCCAAAAAATAAGAAAAAAAAGAAGAAAAATAGATAAAAACGGCTAAGTACCAATCAAGCAAATGAGAAATGAAAACAGGCTAATGATGAGCAGAAAAAAAAAGTAAGAAGACCAAATAGATAATGATAGGCAAAAGTTTAAGTAACTACAAAAGTGGGGTAAGACCCAATACAGAAGCAGGTGAAAATTATAAACTAACTAAAAAAAGGCTATGCGTCCAACTCATAGTCTGGCACTTCCTCATACTCAACTTCCCCTTCTTTACGAAGCTCGAGACAATCGGCGGTCTCTTTCTCGAGATCCAGAGTATTATTCCGGACTCTGGCCAACAAGGCCAAATTCCCAAGGGCCTCGCGGGCTTTCAGCTCCCCCCCCCGATAGCTTTTTTTTTTTGCTCCACTTGTCAGCAAACGCCACCTTAACCTGATGTAAGGAAGAAGTAGCTGCAGATTTTTCGAGCTTCAGAGTTTCTAACTCTGAAGTTAACCTTGCGATGGCAGCTTCGGAAGAGTTAAATTTTTCCTGAAGCTCCGCACGCTCCTTTGCCGCCTCATTAAGCCTCCATTGCAGATCTCGATTGAGCATCCCAGCCTGGTCAGCCCGAAGCAAGGCTTCGAAGTTGACCCCCTCAAGCCGTTCACACTCCTGATCGTCTAGTTTGGCAGCTAGCTCGTCGCGCACGATTTTGAGACCGTGTACTTCCTCTTCATGCTTCGCGACAAGTTCCCTTGTGCGTCCCTCAACGGCTTCGATGTACTTGTTCCGCATAACAATCCCCTAAAAAAAGGGAAAGAGGAAGTTGAGTTAATAAATAAAGGACTAAACAAGATAAAACAAAGACAGAGTTATAACGTACCATAACGTCAGCGTCAGCTATTGCTTGGTACTTTGTACCGAATATCGTCTCCTTAACCGGAGGAATGTGTATATCGGGGGTCCCGAACTTCAGTAAAACAACTCGGGGATCCTGAGGCGGTCGGCTACAGACCCTCGCGGTTCCAGACGCAACACCAGTTCTCGGAAGCGGAGCTTCATTCTTACTTTCCGGCGTAAGGACTGAAGTACCTGTTGTTGCCTCCGTCGAGCTAGGTGGACGCGGAAGTAAAGCCGGAACCTGAGTTGAAGAGGTTATCACCTCTATTGTCTCTGGAGCTGATACTGAAGCAGGAGGGGCAGCTCCGCCCTCAGGCTCCACTCCGTCAACCTCCATATGTTCAGAGGAAGGCGTCGTTTGGACCGTTGTCTCTCTCTCAGCTCGGACTGATACATCCTCCATCTGAGCATCATTCGCAACTTCTTCCGAAATCGGAGGTAACACCAGAGTTGCTGACGTTTTTGGGACCAGAACTAGATCCTCCATCGTGATCCCAGCAGCGAGGTCGCGGGATAACCAAGCTGGAAGCAAGATCGACATTTTGGTCGGGGGTCGTTTTGATCGTGTATTTTTCCCGCGTTGTAGAGGAACTCCTGGAGCTGTAAAACGGAGCTTATTAAGAATCAATATTGGTTAAAAATAAAAGTAAGAAATCAGAGGCAGACAAGGTGTAGGTTTGCTTAACAGTACGAGAGGACCAAATAGCCGAGTCGAGCCTCTCTCTGGAAAAAGCTGTCCACGCCGCTCCTCCTTCTCTAAGAACAGCAGCAAACTCTGCAAGCTCTGGGGACGATGGGCAATTGAAGGTATCTGAAATCACAAAAACAAGCAAATAGCGAGAAGTGAGTGTAAAGGATAACAACGAGAACGATTTATTAAACATCCGCGACTACGGGGTGCGCACCAAGCTCGCTCACCCACGAAGTTTGAATATTTTCTGCGGGGAAGTCACCAACACTCTCTTCGCAGATCCGGAAGAAGAAGTATTGGTCTGGCCGCTTGGTATCCTTGTTGGGAAGGTCGTCCACGACCCTCCGATCCTTCCGAGGTGAGAGGGAATACGTGCCTCGGCCTCTAGGATTTTTCTTAACACTACAAAGGCACCTGAGATCTTCACCACATATGGGGCGCCTGACTTCAATAGCTCGCGTGAAGATGGCCAGCGCGGTTCTGATAACGGAGGGACACATCTGAGGAAAACAAAGCGCCATGGCGTCCAGCCACTGCAGCAACTCGACAGGAATCAAAAAACGGAGCCCACACTCCGTAAAATATATTGTATATACGCAGAGGTATCCAGGCGGAAGTACCTCTGGTGAAGATCCCGACCTCGGAACAAGCGTAGTCACATCCTCAGAAAAGCCGTATTTTTCCCCGAATCTATTAAGTAGATTGCGGGTAATCACCGATTTCGGGTGAGGACCAAGCCGCTCCACGGCTTGCGGAGGATTAGTGCGGTATATCTCTGACTCCGTAAAGTATTCCACGGCGTCAAGAGGATCCTCCTCAGAGCTCGAGGAGGAGCCCTAGTGATCCGGAGACGATCTTGATCATCTTTGGCGACGTTGTCTCTGTCGCCGCAGAGGCTGCAATATGCCCTCGCTAACAGTGTCCTTAGACGTAGGGCGAGAAATTGTAGACATTCTTCGAGAAAGGTAGTTGGGAGTAGAAACAGAGAATATACAGAAGAGAAAAGGCAGAACGTAAAAGCAGAGAGAATTCTCGAGTTTTACTTGGTTCTGATGGTTCTGAAGCTCAAGGAAATGAAGGAGGAAGAAGATGAGGAGTGGAAACGTGCCTTTGGAAGTAAAAGCCCACTCCTCGATAACCACCCCGGCGTGCTGACAAGAGCAACGCGATGACCGACACGTATTACCATCAAACGGTCAGGAAATGTGCGGAAATGGAAACGTCCCGTCATAATTATACCTGTCCTCGAGAACGACCAAATCTTGTCTACGCCAACGTACGCGATAACTGCCACGTGGATGAAGCTAACGATATGATGGAAGCACGTGGAGAAACTCGACAGTCACTCGCTCAAAGATGACCAGAGCGACACGCGTTAAACCATAAAGACGAAAAGAGAATGGGCTTGCTCGGCCCAGAAATAACGAGAAACAGAAGCCCAATAACTATAAAACTATGATGAGCGCTAGAATCATAAGCCCGTTAGATTTGGATCACCGGCTTGATCACCCGGTAAGATCGAAACAGCCCAATAAAACATTGAGAAATTGGCGCAAAACAAAATCCATATAAAATAAAGTGAAAACAAAATAAAATCGGGAAGCCCGAGCTGCCGTTGTCTTGAAACCAGCAGGTAGCTCGGCATACCAAAATATTAAAATAAGCAACGACAACATATCCGTCATCTTATTACAAGGGACAGAACAAAGTACAAATCAAATTAAAAGATAAAGACTAATCGATCCTCTGAGCTGTATCAGTAGGACCGACCTGAGGAACCTCGGAATCCATCAAATCCTCGGGTCCGCTTCTTCCCGAAGTGTTAATCCCAGTTAGATCCGAGGCAGCCGCCATGCCTTGGTCGAGCTCGAGGTCCAGTTGCTTTTCTTTCAAGCGCATTTTGTCATTGTCAAGATTCAGATTACCTTTTCGGATCAGTCCAATCATGTCAAGGCGAGCATCAATATCATGCACTTTAACTTCGAGCTCCCCTTCAAGGCTGCGTTTATCAAGCCGAGCTTTCAGCAGAGCATAGCGCCCGCAATACCTCGTGGATAGGTCCCTTGTGGCGGCCTCGACCGCAGTTTCAATAGCAGTTTCTCGCGCCTCACGCTCTTGTTGAAGTATCCCCTCAAGTTCAGCAACTCTCTCGTTTAAGGATGAAGCTTCAGAGCGAAGTTTCTGAACCTCAGCTAGGGTTATCGCCTCACGATCCTGGGAAAGGCTGAGCATGTTGGTCAGCTGGTCAACCGTCTTGCTTGACTCTTTCGACGCCGAGTTAGGGAGTTTAGCCTCATAGCCACCTACGCATTTATTCAGTGCCCCGATAGCCTGTGAAAGTACTAATTAAATAAAAGAAATGAGGTCATAACTAAGAAATAGCAGATGCGGAGAATTAAGCTTACATAGCCGAAAGCCCCAAGAGCCTCCGTATAGTTAGACCTCTCAGACATATCCTTCAAAGTGGGCATAATATACCCCCGGGGTTTGAAGTGTCTCAACACAATGGCCATGCCATGCCGGTCTTCTACGATTGGGCAGTCTTTGTCATGTGTGAAACTCCACTGAAACTTAGGTTTGGATGAAGACGAGCTACGGCGATGCCAGTGTGTGGAGACCCCAGCGTCGGTATCCCTGAGGGCTTCGTGATCACCAACCTTGTCATCCTCACGTGCGTCACTCGATGTGCGAGCACGCTTCGGAGAGGGTTCCGCAGAGTCGGACCTCTTCTCCGCAATTTCCGCCTAATCAGAATAGGAGCATGGTGGGGGTGGAAGTTCGCCTTTGTCAGTCGAGATTGAGCGTTTGTACACAAGTGATCGCGGGCGGGAGTTGCCACGATAGGAGGACGAACTCCAACTTTGGTATTTACCTGAGAAGGTACAAAAGTAAAAAGGTAAGGTGAATAAAACCATCTTAGCCTTTAAAATTTGAAACAAAAAAGGGGGGGCTAGGAGTAAAAGCGTACTGGGAGATTTCGAACTCCGGGTTCTCTCTACCGCCGAAGAACTATTTTCGCCCATAATTATTCACCGAGTAACTTCGATTTCAAGTCCTGCTGGAGTAAACTCGCTTAGAATATGGCACTATATATAGGCAGCCAGAGGATATTCCAAGGAACTGCTAAGCGAATAATGAGCCGAACGCCGATGTTCATTTCAAAATTCAAAAGTGAAGTTAAGAATATCTCCTCCGAAAATTAAGCTCATAGGTTCCGCAGAATTGCCGGACCGTATGAGCTGGGGGGCTATTGTTGGTACACAACCCTTTAGCGGCCATCTTCATTTTTGATTGGCCCAGGGCCAATCTAAGCCTATAACTCGGAGAAAACAGCTCGGCCCATAGATAGGGATGCAGGCCTTAGAAGAACTAAAGGAGCGAGGTAATCGGGAGCTCTAAGCTGAATGGCGAGGATCAAGGACACCAGTGGGAGAAGTCAAGTTGAGATCGAGTAAAGAGCGAAGATCAATGGAAAAGTAGTTGGAAAATTAGGATTATAAATAAGTTAACCCGAATAAGGGAAAAACACATTTGTAATCTGACAAAAACCCTTGTATACAAAGAGATTAATATAATTGCTCCTATTTCTTCAACTTCTGTTCATCTGTGATCTATTTTCATCTATTTTGTTAGCTTAGGTCCCATAATTAGAAATCCCTCAGTATCACCAGAGACGAATTCCCATCCTTCAGCCATATTGATGACCTATAAAGCCTAATAACTTACATGAAATTCAAAGGAGGAACAACCAAAGTAAGCAAGTTTAGGAACCCAATTATTAAATACGTTCTTCTTCTCCTACCGAAGGGGTTAAGAATTCTCTTCAAGAAATAGAGGGTGTTTGTCTGTCTGATTAGCTTGGTGATAACATCAACCACATATGCATACTTGTTAACACACTGATGGCGTACAAGAAAAAGCTTCCATCTGCAACGATTGAAATTGTTGAAGAACCTTTGAGACCCGAGGATGCTCTACATAAAAAAAGAGTATATAGAATTTACTAGTCTCGCCAATATTAGGTTTCTCTAAAAAAAGCTCCACAATGAATCAATATTTTTATATCTTCTAATAAGATAATGGTACAATGTTGGAATGTCAACTTCCTTCTCCGCTAATCGGTATAGTAAGAATTCATGAAAATCTGATCAATGCCCCTAACAAATGCTACACTAGTTGGAACTCGACCAATAATCATTTCAATATCCACATCCGCAACAGCTTTTTCAGCAACTACTCAGAGTTATGTAAAACCAAGGGCATTGTGTAATACCCACACTCGGTCAACCCAAGAACACACTAGGTGTGGTACATGAATGCGGTACATCCAGGCAAACCAAACATGGTCATTTGGTATGTTCGGGCCAAGGAAAGGCATTGGAAGCCTAAAGAATTATTAAGATCAGAAAAACCATGGAAAATAAGTTAAGGAAGGAATTTAGGACAAGAACTTAGGATTTGGACCGAACCAAGTGGATCGGACAGCTTGGTCGGATCAGACAGCACGGTCCGGATCGGACATGATTAGTTCAAGTTCAGACATGAACCTAGGAGGTGCGGACAAGTTGTGTCTAGTTTTGGACAAGGTTTAAAGTTAAGACAAGTTTGGTCGAAATTTGGACAAGGCTGGTCTGTGTTAGGACACAAGGTGGCAATGATAGGACAAGGGTTCTCGTTCGGACAAGGGTTTGTTATGTGTCTGAACGGGTGGCTTAAAAGTAAAACAACCAGAATTAATGTGTTTTGGACTTTGGATTATTTTGAATGGGCTTGAGATTGCCCCAACTAAAAGGATTAGGGTTAGGGATTAGGCTAACCTAAGGGATATAAATAGGAGCCTTAATCCCACCTAAAAGAGAATCCGCACAAGTTGACCTAAAAACAAGAGAAAGAGAACTCAAAGGAGGCTGAGAGAAATTGATCTAGTTGAGGCAAGGAAAGAGGACGAATTGAGTTGAAGGTTTTGCTAGAATTGGTAATTCGAACCCCATAGAGCAAAATGGAACCCGAAAGAGAGTTTAAGGCAAAGGTGAGTTTGTGACCGTCGGGATTTGACCTAAAATTTGTGATTGGTAATAGGTTAAGTGGAATCTTAGAATGGTTAGGATTGACTGAATGAATGTGAATGTAAGGACCATGTGGGTCGTTATTCTGATTGAGAACAGTGTGGTTCGATACCTGTGACTTGCAAACCATGTGTTTGGATCTGTGACTTGTGAACCTTAGGGTTCGAACCTAAAATTGTGATTGAGAACTGTGTGAGTTCGTGACCATTGGCTTGATTAGTCTCGTGTTCAGTAATAGGTTGAATGGAACCCTAGAATTGTTAGGTTGAATGGTTGATTGTGAAAGGAAAGACCATGTGGGTCGAAATTGTGATTGAGAACCTTGTGTTCGGACTCTGTGATATGCGAACCATGTGTTCAGACTCCGTGATATGCAAACCTTGTGTTCGGACTCTGTGATATGCAAACCTTGTGTTCGGACTCTGTGACTTGCGAACCTTGTGTTCGGACTCTGTGACTTGTGAACCTTAGGGTTCGGTTATGTGACTTATGATATGTTAAGGATATTGCTCTGAACTTAAAGGTTACGTTAGCTGATCCGGAAGTAACCCGGGTAGTTAAACTAATCGATGAGTTAACCCTGAAATTGTGATTGTTCTGTGGTTTTACTTGATTTGTTATTGAATACGTGTTCTGGTTATAGCCTAGTTGGACAAGATGATCGAACCACTAAGCAAATTCGTTTGCTTATTCAATCTGCATGATTGTAGGTAATGACTCGGCCAATAATCGAGAAAGTGGCTAGTAGGAGCGAGACCAAAGCGGAAGAGAGAGGAGGTGGATTTAGGGATGGAAATTAGGGATTTTATTTTATGTTATTTAAAGTTGAACTTGATGCTAAAACCGCTTTAGATTTGTTAAGTTATTGTTTGTTATTGAACCTTGACTTTAGTTTGAATAAGAATGGAACTGAATTTTATTATGAACTGATTGGGCTTGTCACATCTTTTAATCAAACTTTGATTCAGTGAATAATGGGTTTGAAATGGTTAAGTGTAAGGTTTGCCCAAGGCCTTACTAAAATATATTGGAACTTGAGTTTAATGGGGGGGTGCTACAATTTGGTATCAGAGCCAGGTTGATTATAGGATAGTTGGAAAGTGTGTGAAATGGTTAGATGAATGATATCCATCCTCCTCACGCCAAGGTCTCGCGATAAGTGTGTTATGTGTTCTGTGAACCGAGCTAAGGTTATAGAGGTTATTAACTTAGCTAATGTGGCAACTGTAGATGGTTAGTACCCGTAATAGAAGAAGAGCTAATGTGTAGGAATCGTGAATATGGGTGGTGTGGAAACCCATGTGTTGTTTGATTTCAGGGTGTCATATTGTTTTGTGCACCCGAGAATGATTGGTATTGGTGAATTTAAAAAAGAACCTGGAGTAAGTAGTGGGTTGTTAGTCCGAGCAGCTGGTGGTCAACTAATGGATGCCTTAGGGGACGTTGGAAACATCTCCCTGCTCATAGAAGGAGTGAACATGCCGACTGACCTTGTGATTTGTGAAGTAGAACTATATGATGTGATCTTAGGAATGGATTGGCTTGGAAAGTACAAGGCACGCATAGATTGTTATCATGGTAGAGTTGAGTTTGAGAATGGGGGAATCTGGTTGGTGTATCAGGGAATCCAACCCACTTCAGGTAGTTTAATTGTCTCGGCTGTCCAAGCGGAACAGGTGCTCGAGAAAGGATGTGAGGCGTACTTAGTTATGATTTCAACGGTTTAAGTTGGACCAGGAACATAACTTAAGGATATTCCAGTAGTGAATGAGTTCGAAGATGTGTTTGCAGCACTCACGGGAATACCACCAGAAAGGTCGGATCTGTTCACAATTGAACTAGAACCCAGAACAA
>OVBA01000833.1:0-54478 GCA_900406435.1 Lepidium aucheri
ATACCACACTGTTGGGAAACAAGCACACTAAGGCGCAGCGGAATAGAATTTTCCACACTTGTTTGAACCTGTGAGGAGAATATATTCAAACAAGAATAACAACAACCACTCAAAACAGAAACTAGATGAGATAAGCAATTTTAGCATGGAAAACCTCCTCGATGTGAGAAGGAAAAACCACGGGACCGTAGTCCACTCAAAATCCACTATCACCAATGTATTTGAGTTACAACCACATCCTCTCTGTATTTGTTCTTTGGAACAGAGAGGACGTGGTTGTAACTCAAATACATTGGTGATAGTGGATTTTGAGTGGACTATGGTCCTGCGGGTTTTCCTTCTCACATCGAAGAGGTTTTCCACGTTAAAATTGCTTGTCTCATCTAGTTTATGCTTTGAGTGGTTGTTGCTATTCTTGTTTGAATATATTCTCCTCACAAATTCATATAAATGTGGGAAACTCTATTCCGCTTAGTGTGCTTGTTTCCCAACATCGAGATCGTATTGTGTAATTGTATGATGATAATTATGTTTGATTTGATCATAAGTTAAATTGCTGTTGTTTATAATTGTTATTCGCTTTCGATTGAAATGATTGATCATGCATAATTGTGTTACGGCTGAGTTTTCGAGAGCCGCAAATATTTGACCTTATGACCGAATCGTTAGAATAAGAGTTCTAATGTGGCTGCAACTCTCAAATTAATTTAATGTAAATTAATAGTTGAAATCTTTGGCTTAGCAAATTATCTAAAGTACTTTGTAAATTTCTAATAAGCAGTATAGTTTTATTCTGAATAAGACTCTGAAATTGATGAAAGGTAAGCCACAATCTTTGATTTATTTGATAAGTTGAAGTATTTTGGTAGAATAAATTCTAAATTCGATTTAAAGTAAATCATAAACAATTAAATTAATAAGATTAAATTATTTTAATTTTTAATAATCCAATATAATATATTTGAAATATATTGTTTATATTTATTTTACATGTGATTTGAATTAAAATATAAATATAGATTGGGTTAAACTCTAATCCTCAATAAATATCAAGTATTCTTAATGACTATCCAATCCGATCAACTATTGAAACTTGTTTCGTTGTATGATTGGCTTGCTCAGCAAAGAGTCTACAATTAAATAAGTAAGATATATAGAGACGGTTTCTATGCAAGAAATGTTTGGTTTACTTGACTAAGCTATCAAAACGGTTTTGGGCTTAGAGGCATAAGTTGAATAACAATAAGATGTTACCTGACAACCGAGAATTATATAAGATATAATTAACAAGCAGTTGTTTACCTAAATAACTAGTTATTCAGGCGATAAGCCAAAGCTCACTTGAATTCTAGTGAAACATGGATCTTGGATCATTATATTCATTTTGAGGATAGTATTTTGAATATATTGTGAGTTTTCTTAATTGTTGAGATTTCTCGTACTTAGGAACATCATATTAACATCTGCTAATCTTGTCTACAGCAATTTCAACTCCTCACAGTTCATTCTCATTGCGATCTGTCTTTGAGAAGGAAAAATTGAATGGATCAAACTTCCTTGAATGGTATCGAAACTTGAGAATTGTTCTCAAGCAAGAGAAAAAGGACTATGTCCTTGAAAAGATTCTTTGTGAAAAACCTAACACCAATGCTCCACATGCAGAGAGAAATGCTTATGAGAAGCATGTCAGTGATATGGTCGATGTGTGTTGTCTCATGTTGGCGACCATGAACTCGGACTTGCAAAAGCAATATGAGAACGTGGATTCACCAATTGATATGATCACTAGCCTGAAAGGTATGTTTCAAGAGCAAGCACGAACTAAGAGATACCAAATGGTTAAGGCTCCCATTGAGTGTAAGCTGCCAAAGGATAGTCTAGTTAGTCTTCATGTCATTAAAATGATGGATTATATTAATAATCTGGCAAAACTGGACTGCCCAATAAGCCAAGATTTAGCCACTGATCTCATTTGCAATCATTGTTGTCAAGTTATTATCAGTTTGTTATGAACTACAACATGAACAACTTGACAAAGACTTTGACTAAGCTGCATGGAATGCTCAAAACTGCTGAGCCCAATGTTAAGAAGGACAGCCCTCATGTTCTTTTGATGCAAAAGGGAAAAAGTTTAAGAAACAAGGCAAAAACAAAAGAAAGGGAAAGGCAAGCTGGATTGAGAATTCAAGCAAGTCTGACCGAGCTCCTAAGTTTAAGCTTGGTCCTTCTGAAGTTGATAAGTGTCATTATCGTAATGGTTCTGGGCATTGGAAAATAAACTGCAAAAAGTATTTGGAAGATCTGAAAAGGAATAAGACTTTCGAAACATCGTCTTCAGCTATTTATGTTATAGAAGTAAATGTTACTACTTCTGGTTCTAACTCTTGGGTGTTGGATACCGACTGTGGTGCTCATATTTGTACAAATATGCATGGCCTAAGCAACAGTAGAACTTTGAAGAAAGGACAAGTGGACCTGCATGTTGGAAATGGAGCAAGAGTTGCTGCATTAGCTGTAGGAACATTTCACTTTTCTTTGCCTTCAGGACTGGTTTTAGAGCTTAATAATTGCTACTATGTTCCTGCTATAAGGAGAAATATTATTTCTATTCCTTATTTGGATTTAGAAGGATTTCGTTTTGCGATTGGAGACAAGTGTTGCTCATTTAATCGTAGTAACAACTTTTACCGTAGTAGTTCATTGGAGAATGAGCTTTATATTCTAAACCAAAGTGTGCCTATCTATAACATTAATACTATAAGGTTTAAGTCAAATGACACAAATCAAACTTACCTTTGGCATTGTCGTTTGGGCCATATAAATGAGACACACATTCAAAAGCTTCATAGTGATGGACTTTTGAACTTATTTGACTTTGAATCATTTGAAAAATGTGAGTCTTGTTTATTAGGAAAAATGAATGAAGCTCATTTTACTGGTCACAGTGAAAGAGCCAAAGACTTGTTAGAAATTATACATACAGATGTATGTGGACCAATGAGTATAAATGCTAGAGGAAACTACTTGTACTTCTTCACGTTTATGGACGATTATAGTAGATATGGTTATGTTTACTTGATGAAACATAAATCTGAATCCTTTGAAAAGTTCAATGAGTTTCAGAATGAAGTACAAAATCACCTTGGCAAGACAATCAATGCACTTCGATCTGATCGAGGTGGAGAATATTTGAGCCAAACTTTTAATGATCATCTAAGAGAATGTAAAATTATTTCACAACTCACTCCACAAGGAAATCCGCAAATGAATGGTGTATCCGAGAGGAGGAATCGAACTCTATTAGATTTGGTTCGATCAATGATGAGTCATACGGATCTTCCATTGTCCTTTTAGGGATATGCTCTAGAAACATCTGCGTTTACGCTCAACAGGTTTCCATCAAAATCAGTTGAAAAGACACCATATGAGATGTGGACTGAAAAAGTTCCAAACTTGTTTTTTCTAAAAATTTAGGGTTGTGAAGCTTATGTTAAACGTATGTTTTCTGATAAGCTTGGACCCAAATCTGATAAATGCCAATTTGTTGGTTATCCTAAAGAAACCAAAGGTTATTATTTCTACAACCCTTCCGAAAACAAAGTGTTTGTTGGTCGAAATGGTGTTTTTCTAGAAAGAGAATTTTTTTCTGAGAGAAACACCGGGAGTAAAGTACAACTCAAAGAAGTTTGAGAAACACAAGAGATTACTCCGACTCATGAGGAAGAAAATCAACTAGATCTACAAAGAGTTGTAGAAGAATCTAATCCTGTGGAACCTGAGGTGCGTAGGTCCGAAAGGATTCATTACGAACCTAATAGATTTGGTGTATGGGTGACAGATTATGATCTATTGCTCATCGAAAGTGATGAACCTACGTCTTTTGAGGAAGCTATGATGGGCCCTGACTCTGAAAAATAGCTAGAAACCGATGGATCTGAAATGGACTCCATGCATGTGAACAAAGTATGGACTTCGGTGGATTTACTTGATGGTGCAAAAGCCATTGAGTGTAAATGGATTTTCAAGAAGAAAACCGACATGCATGGTAATGTAGTAATTTACAAAACTAGATTGCTGGCTAAAGGTTACAAGCAGATTCATGGTATTGACTATGATAAAACCTACTCCCAATCGCAATGCTTAAATCCATTTGGATTCTCCTAGCAATTGCCGCTTATTATGATTATGAGATTTGGCAGATGGATGTGAAAACAGCTTTNAACTAGATTGCTGGCTAAAGGTTACAAGCAGATTCATGGTATTGACTATGATAAAACCTACTCCCAATCGCAATGCTTAAATCCATTTGGATTCTCCTAGCAATTGCCGCTTATTATGATTATGAGATTTGGCAGATGGATGTGAAAACAGCTTTCCTTAATGGAAATCTAGAAGAGGATGTGTACATGACACAACCTGAAGGTTTCACATCTTCTGAAAATGCTGGGAAGGTATGCAAACTTCAACGCTCAATCTATGGCTTGAAGCAAGCATCTCAGAGTTGGAATCTTTGTTTCAATGAAGCTGTCAAAGCTACAGACAGAGTTCGAAAAGATCAAATCTTTGATGATTCCATCATACATGATTGAGTTGCGAAAACTTCTGATTTGACTTTATTAGAAACAAAGAAGAACCGTGCTTTTACAAGAAGACTAGTGGGAACGCAGTTGCTTTCTTAGTGTTGTATGTAGATCACATACTACTCATTGGAAATGATATCCCTTTGCTTCAGACTGTTAAGACTTGGCTAGGAATTTCTTTCTCGATGAAAGATATGGGAGAAGCCTCTTATATTCTTGGAATAAGAATCTATAGAGATAGACTAAACAAGCTTATTGGACTATGTCAAGATACTTATATTGATAAGATCTTACATAGGTTTAATATGCATGATTCCAAGAAAGGTTTTCTACCAATGTCTCATGGTATAACTCTCAGCAAAACACAGTGTCCTTCGACACATGATGAGAGAGAACGCATGAGTAGAATCCCTTATGCTTCTGCTATAGGATCTATCATGTACGACATGCTCTGTACTTGTCCACATGTTGTGTATGTTTTAATCATGACGAGTAGATACCAACAAGATCCAGGTGAAAGTCACTGGACTTCAGTCAAGAACATCCTTAAGTATTTAAGATACATTAAGGATAAATTCTTGGTTTATGGAGGAAGTGATAAGCTTGTTGTGAGTGGTTACACTGATGCTAGCTTTCAGACGGATAAAGATGATTTCCGATAACAGTCCAGATTTATCTTTTGTCTTAATGGAGGCGCTGTGAGCTGGAAAAGTTCGAAGTAAAGCATTATGGCAGACTCTACAACCGAAGCAGAGTACATTGCTGTTTCTGAAGCGGCTAAGGAAGCTATATGGATTAAGAAGTTCACTGCTTAACTAGGTGTGGTTCCTAGCATATCATGTCTGATGGATCTCTATTATGATAACAATGGAGCCATCGCTCAGGCGAAAGAACCAAGATCACACCAGAAATCCAAACACATTGAAAGGCGATATCATCTCATTCCTGATATTGTTGATAGAGGAGATGTGAAGATTAGTAGAGTTTCAACAAATGAAAATGTTTCTGATCCATTGACCAAACCTCTTCCACGGCCTAAGCATGAGACTCATACTTCTACTATAGGCATTAGATTTCTTAAAATGTGATCTTGATTCTAGTGGGAGATGTTTTTGTTTTATGATATGATGTTCATGTTTACATACATTTGGTTATGTTCTCAAACTAATGAAATTTGTTGCAGATTTATTTAACTATTAGTTAATAAATAATAGTTCCACAATGATTTGTCATTCTTATAGATCATCAAGTATGTGACTTGATCATTAAACTCTATAAGTGATAAATGGTATTTTCATTGGAGTCACTAGTCAAGGTTATTAACATGGGACATTAATAATGGTGAATGACTAGTATGTGAGGTGACTGATGACTAAGTTTCATGGAGTAATTTGATATGTTGTATCAAAGTCAATCACATAGATATGTGTTATAAAACACAATATTAGACTGACCCGCAATGAGATCTCTACAAGATTGTTATATGAGTGTCATAAGAGATTCTCATTACGACTAAAAGGTGTAATCCTTTGACCTGAGTTCATTATGGTTTCTTGCTCATGGATTGGTTCACTTTGATCTTATCAAACGTCAACCGTAAATGGTGATTATAAAGGTATTAATTGGGTGTGTCATAAACTTTGTAAAGAAATATTGTTGGAACAAGTGGGATTTGCTCCTCCTATATAACAGGAGATAAATATCTATTGGCCTATCAAAGATTTAATAATAAGAAATGCATGGCCGTGCTCAAACGAAGTGAATGTCAGTCGTTTGTTTGATCAGTATAAATCAGAGTTCGATAAAACGATCTAGCCTAATAAGGATGACATAGTTTCTTGCCTTATGTTGAGATCGAGATATAAAAGAAAAGGGATTATGGGAATAGATGATTCCAATTCAAGTGGGAGATTGTTGGGGATGTCTTGAAATCATTTTTACTTTCTTTTACAAAGTCGTACAATCGAGTATTCGATATTGTATAATATTAGGTGGTTATAATGTTTTGCTCGAAACCAATTATAATCTATAGATTAAGAATCTATTACTAATATTATATGATCCTATAGTGTCACACACCTAAGAAAATTGGATCATAGTACATTTATATCTAGGGACACATATATTAGATATATGTTTACGTAACACACATAAAAGAATAATTGTTATCTTTTATTATGTGGTTGGTTTAAGCATGAGATTTAGCTTACTATGTTTATATTGGACTTAAGCCCATCTTGCTAAACCTAATGGGATTAGGTTATGTGTGTCATTATAAATATCAAAAGAAAACATTAGTTTTCTGAAGATAGAAAGACACACGACACAGCAGCCCTAAGAGAAGGAGATTTGATCTCAAACGGCACTAACATCCCGTTCCTGATCCAGTTTGTATGCGTGTGGATACCGATAGAGGCACTACGTTTAGAGTGCTAAAAGAATCTCGATTCTGTAAACTAATTCCGCTGCAAAATAAAAGGTATACTCTAAACTTTAAGATCTAATTGTAATTCAGAATTCGCATGAGATCCTGTTTGATTAGATCTAGTTAATTGCTTAATGTTGCAATCTAGTTCGTTTTCCTTTAGCAATATCATGGGGAGAATCCTTAACCCATCAATACAGAAGATGACAAATTTCATCCACGATATACCGAAATTGTGGAGGAAGTGCTGTAGGGGGTTACCCAACAATTCAGGCCCAGCAAGGAATATAGGCGAGCCCAATAATGATTCAAGGACAAATTATCACTCACGGCCCATTCGAAGCTCATGGGCCCAAGCCCATTTAAATCACCGACTTATATTGTACGACACCCTATAAAAGAGAGATGAATCGTCACCAGAAAATATGTACAGTTTCATCTGGATACTTTCCTAATATATCTCTATAGTTGTACCAAGCTGAGCTCGACAAGTCATAATATTAATAAACAGTTTTTGATCTCGTCATTCCATGTTCGGTAATTTTATACAAGATTCTTAGATTCTCGAACTAAATCATTGTACCGAGGAGAGCACAAACAATTGGCGCTCAATAGAGGGTCTAAGATTCCTTCAAAGAAAATGACCGAACAGAATTCAACTGACCAGAGAGCTGAGCAATCGGTGCCGATGCGCGTAGAAAACACACAATTAACCGACGTCGAAATCGGACTCGACGCCAACAATAGGGAAGTGCTATGTGCAGAAAAAGTACGAGGTATAGCGGATTCACTCTTCGCATTAATCAAACGGATGGAAAAAGCAACCTACCGGTCAGAGCAGACCTCTGAAATGGTAGCCCAACTCCAAGTTGAATTTAGCAGAGACGTAGTTACCACCAGGCAACCCCAGGAACAGACAATGAACTCATCTTCGCCTCATTTACAAAGACAGTTATTTGAAAGCCCATTTGAGCCTTGTCAGATCCAAAGTTAAATCGTCGCGTTGGAATCTCCAGCTATACCAATCGAATCTACCGACCTGCAAGATGTGGAGATAAGGGCTCTAAGAGCAATAGTGAGTAATATAATGGCCCAGATGCGCTGTTCTTAGAGTTTGGCCCCGAAGATAGCACGCATACTAGTCAAAACTCAAAGTACGCCTTTCACCAAATAGCTAACCAGTACCCCGTTCCGACCCAATGTGAAAGTTAAATGTCCAATATTCGATGGAAAGTCTGACCCGAGAAAATTCCTCAAAGCCTTCAATTTGGCGATGGGAAGAACAAGGTTCCCTCCCCCGAGGAAAGAGATGCAGGCTATTGCCTGCTTTTCAATGAGAACCTAACTGATGACGCAATGGAATGGTTCTATAAACTCGACCAACACTTGATTAACAGCTTCCAGCAGCTTGCCAAAGCATTCCTAAGGCATTACTTAGAACATATGCAACAAAACGCCTTGTCTATGGACCTGAAAGCCGTAGTGCAGGGATCGAAAGAATCGCTCTGATTGTTCCTCAGAAGATTCAGAGAAGTGGCGTTGCGTATCACAATATCAGATAACGTCGGAATAGATATGCTGACGGAAGCACTTTATTATGACTCCGAACTGATAACGAACTTTTGGCTACGAAGGCTGGTATCTTTAGAAGACGCATTACACTGCGGAGTGGTATTCGCAGAGATTGAAGAAGATCGAGCAGCAAAGCTCAAAAGATACAAAAATCAAACATTGGTGACTAAGGAAACCAAAGAATCTACATATGAGGAGTACCATGTTCCCAGGCAACACTACGACCAAGGCTATAAAAACAAAGGAAAGCAGGCTTCTGTGTACGCGGTCGACACTGTTGATGATAAATATCAACGGCCCTGAATTCCAGCAAACAAGTGGTACCAAGGTGCATCACGATTCAAGAATTCTTTTTGTGACTATCATAAACAGACCAGACACGCAACATCCCAATGTTTCAAGCTGAAAGAATTATTATTGGCAAAGTTCGAGAAGGGAGAAGTCACGTTCTCCGAACCCGAGTTACCGCACCGCGACTCGTCAGGAAGCTAGAGATTGCGAGGCCGCCCGGACTATTCAATAGACGATAAAGAACCATGACCGAAGCGTACATATTGCAAAGAACTCCCACCGCTGCCTCCTCGAACCATTGTAATGATTATGGGGAGTTTAAAGGAAGGGTTGGATTCAGTCCAAGCAATAAAAGTCCACAAGCGCAAAGCCAAGACAGTCCACGTCAGAGCTGAGGAGGCACATTTTTGACTTTGCTATGTGCACTTGTACGGACCATGCCACCCACAGAAGTCATAAGCTTCAGCGATGCTGACGCCGAGGGGGTTCAGCACTCACACGATGGCCCTGTCGTCATCACGTTGTGAGTAGCTGACTGCGATGTGAATCTGATATTTATGGAAGCATTGGACAAACTCGCGATTCCAGATGAAGAAATGGAATACACAACTGCGTCTCGACCACTCACTAGGTTTGATGGAAATTCGTTGCTAACTGACGGCATTGTAAAACTCCCAATTCTACTCGCTGGAATGACTAGATGGGTAAAGTTCCTCTTCGTCAACCGACCCACTATATACAACATGATATGGGGAACCCCTTGGACCAACATGATGAAGGCTGTAGTCTAAACTTATCACTTGTGCTTCAAATTCCCAACTGACCGAGGAATCTACACTCTTCGCATGAATCAAAGGATGGCCAGAACATATTTTATCACAAATCACAAGCTCAGACAGTCGGTAGGATGATCCTACATGATCGCGAGTCAAGGAACCACGGGAGATCTCCCTAGGAACATAATGAAGGAGAATCCTAAAAAAGAATCAACTGAGGTAATCAGTCTGGACACAGATAAGCGAAGCGTCGAAATTGGCGTGAACTACCAGCAACCTTGCACAACGAATTGATTTCTTTTCTCGGCAACAATCAATTAACGTTCGCATGCAGCACCGAGGATATGCCACGGATAGATACCAAGGATATGCACGAACTAAACGTTTACCCCACACACAAACCAGTCAAACAAAAGAGAAGGAAGCTCGGTCCGGAACGATCTCAAGTAGTGAACGGCGAAGTGGATCGCTTGGCTAACCCCGTCGTTGTCAAAAAAAGAGTGGAGGATGGCAAGTCTGTGTGGACTTCACAGACTTAAACAAGGCCTACCCAAAAGACAGCTTTCCACTACCGCATATTGACCAGGTAGTCAAATCAACGGCTGTAAACAAGCTGATGTCCTTCATGGATGCATTCTCAGGGTATAACCAGATAAAAATGAACGTAGCCGACCGAGAGAAGACTGGTTTTATTACCAACCGAGGGACCTATTGCTACAGGTAATGCAATTTGGGCATAAAAATGCCGGAGCCACCTATCAAAGGCTGGTGAACAAAATGTTTACGGGGCAGCTTGGGCTTACTATGAAAGTATACATTAACGATACGCTCGTCAAATCTCGGACCACCGAGACTCACATCGTTGACCTCACCAAATCTTTCAACGTTTTGAATGCTTATCAAATGAAGCTGAATCCGACTAAATGCACTTTTGGCGTCACCTCAAGAGAGTTCCTCGGTTACATAGTATCAGAGAGGGGGATATAAGCAAATCCTAAACAAATAACCACGGTGCTGGAAATGCCGTCCCCAAAAAATACAAAACGAGGTACAAAGGCTAACAGGGTGAATAGCCGCTCTCAATCGTTTTGTCTCACGGTTGACACATAGATGCTTACCCTTCTATCAGCTACTGAAGGGGAACAAACAATCCGCCTGGGATAAAGATTGCGAAGACGCATTCCAGCAGTTGAAAACATATCTGGCCATGGCTCCAGTTTTAGCTCTGCCAGAAGCCGGGGAAACATTGTACCTCTATATCGCAATCACCGCCGCCGTGGTTAGCAGAGTACTTGTGAAAGAAGACCGAGGCGAGCAAAGATTGATCTTCTATGTAAGCAAGGCGTTGGACAAGGCAGAAATGCGGTACACCTCAACGGAGAAGCTAGCACTAGCAGTAGTGACTGCGGCAAGAAAACTTCACCCATACTTTTAATTGTATCTGATAGTCGTCTTAACAAACTTCCTGCTCAGGACGATCCTTCACAGCCCCAGTCAGTCTAGACGGTTAACCAAATGGGCAATTGAGTTAAGCGAATATGACAAGAATATAAAGGGCGAACCAGTGCGAAGTCCTAAGTCTTGGCAGATTTTATCATCGAGCTGGCTCAGAAGCCACAAAGTAATAGCGCTCCCGAGCAAACTAACCGATGGACCTTATATGCTGACGGTTCAGCCTCTCGCAATGGTTAGGGAATCGGAATCCATCTTGAATCTCCAACCTGTGAAGTTTTGGAGTAGTCATTCCGACTTGCCTTCCCCGCGTCAAACAAAAAAGCCAAGTACGAGGTCTTACTTGCCGGCCTGCAACTCGCAAGAGGACTCGGCGTGCAGCACATCCTGGCCCAGATAGATTCACAGCTGGTCGCCAACCAACACAACAGAGAATACATTGCCAAGTGTGAAAGAATGTCGGCATACTTGAAGCTGGTCAAGGACATTGCCGCAGAATTCTCCACGTTTAAACTGGTCAAAATCCCCAGCGGAGACAACATTTCAGCTGACGTGCTAGCAGCTCTCTCCTCGACAAGTGATCCTACGCAGCACAGACTCATCCCAGTAGAATGTATCGAGCTTCCAAGCATAAAACCAACCAAGGACCAATGCCTTATCATCAACGAAACCGAAGCGACCCATAACGAAGCAGAGGGAGACGGTAGCGTAAGTAACAAGGACTGGAGGTCAAAGATCAAAGCATACATTCTACATGGCGAGGCCACCTCAGATAAATGGGAATCCTGAAGGCTGAAAGCCAAGAGTGCTCTGTATACGGAGATAAACTGTGACTAGTATCGACGAGCGGCCAACAGAGTACTGCTTAATTGCATAAGCAACGAAGAAGCACAACGCGTTATTACCGAAGCCCATGAGGGGGCATGTGGAAATCATTTAGGCAGACGGATGCTGGTCCATAAGGTATGAAGCCTATGGCATTATTGGCCAACCATGATAGCCGACTGCAAAAAACACGCTAAGTCATGCGAGAAATGCACAAGACACGCACCGCTTATACACGAGCCTATAGAAGAACTGACCTCGTCAGTAATACCATATCCATTCATGAACTGGGCTATGAATATAGTCGGACCACTTCCCACATCGAGGCAAACGCGTTTTCTCCTCATCATGACAAACTACTTCACCAAATGGGTAGAAGCCGACTCGCTCGCTAGAATCTAGGAAACTGACGTGCAGAAGTTTCTTTTGAAGAACATCATTTACCGCTATGGACTACCTTACGAGATCGTCATAAACAATGGAACTCAGTTCACCTCCTCAAAGTTCGAGGGATTTTGTGTGCGTTGGAAAATTCGCCTTAGCAAAAGCACTCCCAGGAATCCATAGGGAAACAGACAAGCCGAGGCAACAAACAAAATTATCATCAAGGGACTTAAAAATCGACTTGACGAAAAGAAAGGACACTGGTCTGACAAGCTCGATGGTGTCTTATGGTCGTACCGAACAACGCTCGGACGTGCAACGAGTTTAAAATCGTTCACTTTGTTGCATGGAATGGAGGCCATGGTTCCCGCCGAGGTCAACGTGGAATGCATCCGCCAACAAGTGTTCACATTGAACGAGGAGATTAATCAAGAAAAGATCTTCAATGAACTTGATGACCATGAAGAAATCTGTGACTCAACACAACTCAAGATCCAACAGCACCAATAGAACATTGCCAGGTACTATAACAAAAAAGTCAAGCAACAATGGTTCATAGAAGGCGACCTCGTCATGTGACAAGTATTCAAAAAAATGGCCGAGCTGAACACAGGAAAACTTAGTGCAAATTGGGAAGGCCCATACATTGTTTCAAAGATAGTGAAGCCCGGAGTCTACAAGCTCACAACAATATCCGGAGAAATGGTCCCGAGAAGCTGGAATGTGACAAACCTTAAACGTTTCTATTACTAAAAATTACCTATGCAGATGGAATAAACACTGATGACGACACTATCCAGGAGGGCTCCTCAGTACTCTATCTTACTTTAGTTATTATATGTGCACCTTCTCTGTAAAGTTACATTCGTGTTTAATGTTATGGCTAATCCTTTTAAATTTATCGCCTCGTCAAAATTATTGCCTTGCGAGCTGTATTTATTTTATCGTCAAACTCAACACGGGACCAATCCCTTTATCAATTCAACAGGATAAACCGGACCATAATTTCGTACCTAAGTCTAAAATAAGCCGAGCATACTACTCGCAAAGGGCTTCCTAGGGTAAGCCGAACCATAGTTTCGCACCTAAGCAAAGAAAGTCAAGCATAACACTCGCCTTGGTACCTAGGGTAAGCTGGGCATCGAGCCCGCCCCGCTATAAGGTACCAAGCAGAGCAAAATAACTCCAACCAGAAATATTTCATTCAATATAGTAATCGCCAAAGAAGAGTCTATACGAAATTATAAAAAAATAACCAACAATAATCGCCGAAGCGGAATCTATGAAAAATCACATACAAGAGACTAAAAAAGAAGGAAGAAAAATAGCCGAAGTCAAATTAACAATAAATCACCAAAGAAGAGTCGTTCATATCGATAAACATCGGACCCAAATGTTTACAACAACATAAAAAGAGGAGAAAAATAACAAGGGAAAAAAGAAGAAGGGGACTACATCTCTTGATTTTCCTCCTCGTCAGCACGCTCCAAATCATCTCCTTGTCGAGGCTCGCAAACTTGCAGTTGATTCACCTTACCGCATAACTCATCAAAATCGACGAGCACACCATCATCAACAGGAACGAGCAAAGGGCAGAGATACTCATCACTCAATTCAGGCACTTGAATAGCCGACGCCTGGGCCTCGTAGTCGGCCACGTCTTGGGATAATTTTTCAATTACCGCATCAGGAACAGTAAGGTGCAATTCCTTCAGAACTTTGACACACTTGAGAGTGCCTGATGCCTGACAATTAAGCAATCGTGACTGATCCATCTTCTCCACGGCCCGGATATACTCCTCAATACACTCGAGCTTCGCATTAGCTAACCCAAGGTCCTTAGCATGACAGACGTGCTCAGCAACGATCTTGGCGCACGTCTGTTGAGCAATAGTGCCGAGCTGGTCGAGTGCAGTGTCGTAAGCTCGGTGGCTTGCCTCAATTTCTTCTCCCAGCTTCTTCATTTGGGTCGGAAACTGATCAGCCTCTTTGGTAGCAGCGACTCTGGCAGACGTCATCTCCTTTGCTTGGCGAAGGGCATCAGATGCTCGATCTTCCGCAGCCCGGCATCTTTCTTTGTACCCATCAAGTTCCTGAGTTAGGTCATCGTTCTCCCGCCCGACAACATGACCCTCATACCGTTTGCCCAAAAGATTAAGATTGCAAAACACCTGCGGAAATCTACTGTCAAAAAATGCTAGGAAGAAAAACAGAAGAAGCAAAAAGACCCAAGTTCGGAAACTTACCTGCGCCAAAAAGTCGTAGTATCGGTCATGAGCTACCCCTCAATCATAACTTCTGGCCTTGGCATCCCCCGCTCTGAGCCCTTGGTCTTGTAGAGCAGCTCCGCGCTCATAGCGTGATCAGTACCAAGAGGCCCCGGGCCTTGGTATTTATACAAAAAATCAAAACAAGGCACATCTTTCGCCAACGCCTCTTCAACACGGGTCACTTTCCTGGCCCGGGCACTTGAGCTCCCCACTTCTAACAAGTGCTTTGACTTCTTCTTCCGGGCATCTGCCTCATTATGCACCAAACCCGGCGTGGAATGTCGAGGAGAAACAGCTAGAGGCCAAGAAGAGGGCACGGCCAGCGTGGTATTAGGATCCACAAATCCGGAACCCGTCCCCTGACCACCTACGTTGTGATTACCAACATCGACAAGTGTCTCCCAGCCTGGCTCCTCGTCATCTGGGTTAAGAATGGCGAGTGAAGAAGCAAGGATTTGTCCATAGTTTAGAAACGGTCGACACCTCGACATTCTTGATCTGGAAGCTGCAAAATTCAACCAAGGTCAAAAAAAATAAAATAAATGGGGAATGATTACGGCATACCTTCTTGAACCCTCTTCAGATTATGCCTAACTTTCAATGTATGATTAGTAGGCCACCGAGCAGCGCTAAATTCCTTTATACGCCGGACGTCGTCAAAGAAATTTGTTGGATAGGCGGAAATTCCTGGAGGATGCGCAACTGCAAAAAAAAGGGGGAGTCGTGAGAAAGGCTGAACATTGAAACTACCAAGGACAATTAAAAAGAGTCCTACCAGGATTAGGATTCCAACAAGTACGATAAAAGCATAAAATGTTAATAACTGAGGCGCCATCTATCCTGACATAAAAATAATGGTTCTACCAACCATTAACTTTGCTGGTGAAACCATTGGCTATACCGTAGTCCTTTTTAGCCGAGACATAGAAGGTCCCGTCTTTCTTCGGGTTCGTAGAAATTCTCATCACCTCTTCAAAAAATGAGTCATCACATTTACGACGCACTCAACTCCCACAATCAAGCAGGCCATCATGTTCTTTATTGACGCTGGGGACAACTGTGTAAATGCAAGATGACGACGTGTGCAGTAATTAATCAACAATTGCGGGAGAGAGAACTGCATACCGCACTCCTTGAAAAAATATTCATACATACACAAGTAGCCTTTAGGTGGTGACCACGGCCTCTGAGTTGGACTCGGCACCCGGAAGCAAACGGGGGCAGTGATGTGGCATATTTTGATTAAGTGCCGCAACAATTTCAAGGTAGACCATGTCGAAGACCAGTTGAGAGATGTCAACCAACGCTGGGTCCAGCGATGATGATCAATGACGTCTAGGTCAAGCTCGTCCGAAGCTACAGATTCGACGTCAAACATATCATCCGCCACATCGATTATGGATGGCCCCATATCTCTCAAGGGGACAAAATTGTCGCCCAACGAGGAGTCTTCGTCGACATCCTCATCTTCAGTATTAACAACCCCAATCTGTGGTCCAGCCTTGTCAGCGCGTTCCTCGTCACTACCATTTCCCTCGGCATTCTCCTCATCATCTTCCTCGTCGGCCACCTCCTCTGAACTAGTAGCCCTCGTATCATCTCCAAAACGACCCCTGGTACCAATCTCTGAACCAGGTGCGGTACCACGAGGGCGGATTTCATGGCACTCCCTAGGTCGTCAATGTCATTTTCTCGCAAGAGATTGGCCTTGGCATTCCTAGAATGAACCTCGAACTTGACATTCCTTGCTCGAACTTTGGATTCAAAGCCAATGGCCTGATCTATCGCGCCATCATCAACGACCCTCAACTGATCGGAATCAAGGCTTGCCGAAGAAGACCTAGAAATGTGCACGGACACCAAACTCACAGATACTGATGACATGACAGAAAGACAGCACCTCGGTAGAAATCGGAGAAATAAAACGCAAAAGAAGAGAGAAGAGAACGTGTACATGGATGGTTATAGCAAGCGAGAGAGAAAATGAAGAGAAAGAGCTGAAGTATAGAAATATATAGAGGAAAAAGGCGCGGACATCGAAGCGATGCCATCATTAGGTCTATATAAACCTAGCTCGCCATGGAAACCAACTCAACCGCATATTAAATCGCCGATGGAGGTGGACTAGCGTGGACCTCGTAAAAGCATGATGAAAAGCAAGCATGGTGACTCAACCTCACCGCGCTCGGGGGAGGGCTATTGTTGGGGGTTGCCCAACAATTCATGCCCAGCAAGGAATATAGGCGATCCCAATAATGATTCAAGGAAAAATTATCACTCACGGCCCATTCAAAGCTCATGGGCCCAAGGCCATTTAAATCACCGACTTATATTGTATGACACCCTATAAAAGGGAGACGAATCGTCACTAGAAAACATGTACAATTTCACCTGGATACTTTCCTAATATATCTCTACAGTTGTACCGAGCCGAGCTCGAAAAGTCCTAATATTAATAAACATTTTTTGACCTCGTCATTTCCTGTTCGATAATTTTATACAAGATTCTTAGATTCTCGAACTAAATCATTGTGCCGAGGAGAGCACAAACAAGTACGATTGGTGTCGTGGCTAAATTTGTCAAGTGATTGATTTAAGTTTTCTTTTTAACATGAAACAGACCAAAAGCTGTTCTAGAGGCAGGAGCTTGGACCTACGAAGACTAGTCTCTTGTTCTAGAACAATGTATTGAGAAACAACCAACAAAGTATTTATAGATGCTACCAATCTGGGTTCGTATGAGGAACATCCCATTGGATTGTTTTGATGTCGATGTAATACTGGAGATGGCTAGTTCTGTAGGACAAGCCATTGAACATGCCTTTGACCCTCCCTTTCCAAGAAACCGCAAAGCAAAGACTTTATTAGAGTACTTGTTCTATTTGATGTCTCGAGACCATCGCAGAATTTAAAAGATTTTGAGTTACCCTCTGGAGATGTAATCAACATTGGCTTTGATTATGAGCGAGTGCGTGTATCGGCGTTAGAGGCTAACTCATGACCAAACATGATGCTCGCTAGTCTTTGTTAACTTGCATTCTGATACTACGGTAGAGCAAACAATATAGAAGAAAATCATTGAGAAAAAACTAAAGAAAGGAGATCCTCTGTTCGATGTGTTAATAGAAAAATGACGTGAGAATTGATGAAAGGACTGGCCGCCCAAAGATCGTTGAAGATGTCTTGGATCTCATGTGTAACTATCTTGGTGTTGCGGATGACTTTGGGAAACTCGCGAGAACAATAAACTTATGTGATATGTCCTGAAGTTGGATGGTGAGAATCAAGACCTGAGAAAATACTTAAGTTTAGAAGCCCTAGCAACAATAAATTCTGATTTAAACAGAGGTGAAAGTTTGGTGTTTGATTCTCTGCAAATACCAATAACGACAAAGACCAAGAAAAACTGTTAGAAGACTCCTTCAAAGTAGCTAATAACAAAGTAGCATAGTTTCTGTGGAGAATGAAAAATATGCTGAGGTCCAAACTTGAGAGACAAAACAACGGTTTTTAGAGTTACCTTTGATGGAGTTAGCTCTTCCGATTTTACTTCTCACGGGTTTAGAAACTATAAACGACCCAGTAATTGGAGGAGATAACAGACCAAGAAGAAGGTTATCCAGATGTATAAAGAAAAAACAAGAGGAGGAGACTGACACTACCCCGAAGAGAAAGACAGTGGATGATGCTGAAGACACAGCTGCAAAAACGACAAAAAGAAGCAATATTGAGGTGGTTCTGATTGAAGAATTTTCGACCGAAAAACGAGCATAGCAAGTTGGAGTTGTCAAAGACTAGGAAACCCCTTGATAATTTAGATCAGACAAAAAATTCATCGAGACCATTTTCCTGATTTTTTGTTCCTTATAGAGACCAAAACTTCAATTATTTTGTCTCAGCTTTTCAAAAATCTCTAGGGTATGAGAATGCATGTATTGTAGATCTAATTGGTTTGAGTGGTGGGCTTGATTTATTGTAGAATGCATCATACAATGTTACTATTATTCAGGCAAACAAGAATCTTATTGATATAAATGTCATACTTGGTTCTCATTAATTTACTTATCTCTGGTGTATGGAGAACTCTTAAGACCTCTAAGACAAGATGTGTGGAATATATTCTTTGATATTGGTAACCATCGAACTTAGCCGTGGTTATTGATTGATAGTCTAAATGAAATATGCGACAACACCGAGAAAATAGGTGGTCCATAGAGGGATGAAGCTTCTTTCTTCCCTTTCTGAAATATGCTATATAACTATGGTTTACAAAAGATAACATGTCACGGCAACCAATTTGCATGGGCTGGGGTGCGAGATGGTATGTATATTTAAGCTAGGCTTGATCGAGCTCTAGGAAATATGGATTTGTTTAGAGTTTTTCTAACGGTTAAGGGTTCTTTCCTAGACCAGGTGGGCTCAGATCACCATCTAATCCTCCTAACTTTTGCTGCAGATAATCTGGCTAAGATTGGTAGGTCTGTTTTGATAAAAGATTGCTTGGCAGGCAATGATGTAGAAATACAATATGATCTGCTTGGTCGGAGAATAGTGGTGATAGTGAATTGTCGTTACTCTAAAAATAGATGTTTGCTGTAAGGCTCTATCTAGATGGAAGAAGCATAATAACTATACACCTCACTCAACCTATAACCAATGAGGTTATGCGGATGACTTACTCGATAGGTTTACTCCTCGTGTTTTTTTCAGAAATGAATACACACCTCACTCAACCTATAATCAATGAGGAGATTCAAGCAACAACTTTTGGAATTAAGAACTGCAAAGCTCCTTTAGCTGAATGTATTACTGAGATTCTCTTTCAATCGCAATGAGATATTGTAGGGGATTAAGTTATACATGAATTCTGAGGTTTCTTTGAAACAGGGGTCATGCCATGCAAATGGAACTATACTCAGATTGTTCTTATTCCAAATGTATACAATCCCAGCATAATGATGGACTTGTAGCCAATAAGCCTCAACTCGATTGTTTGTAAGCTTATTTACCAAATACTAAGCTTACAACTTCAAATATGGCTTTTAGACATTGTTTCTGATATGCATGGTGCCTTTGTGGTTGGTAAGTTAATCTCGGATAATATCCTCATTGCTCATAAGATGATCCACGCCTTGCAAACGAACTCCAAATGCAATGATAACTTTATGGTGATCAAAAATAATATGTCTGAACAGTATGATTCAGTGGACTGGAGTTTTCTAAATAATCTTTTCCAGAAGCTTGGCTTTTGTAGGCTTTGGTGTAAGTGGTTGATGGAATGTATAAGTTTGGTTTCATATTTAGTGATTTTAAACGGAAGATCAGATGGACTTTTCAAACCAAAAAGGGGCATAAGGCAAAGATACCCACTCTCTCATTTCCTTTTCATCTTGTGTGCAAAAGCACTTATCCACATGATAAGGAAATCAGAGTTGGATAACAAAACCTTGGGGAACAGACTATCAAGAAAAAGTCTCTCAGTCCAACAATTCCTCTTTGCGGATGATAGCATCTTTATGTTTAAAACAACTTTTAAAGAAGTTGCTGAAATTATGAGATGCCTCAAACTCTATGGTGACGCCTTTGGCTAAAAGATCAACTTTAAAAAGTCGCCAATTACCTTTGGTGCAAAGATAGATCTGATTATGAAAAGAATTATTGGACTGTTCATAGGTATTACACAAGAAGGAGGTGATGGTAAATATCTTGGACTACTGTCAAGAAATCTAAGAGATTTGTGAAAAGGGTTTATCATTGAATTTGATGGAGGCTAAAACCTTTATATAAATACAATAGAAAGGGAACACCCTTAACCTAATTTCTATTTAGCTAATGAGATCGTGGCCCATAAGTGCTCAATAACCTAATAGCCCAATATCCTAATACCCCGACAATCTCATATGTGGAAACACATGTAAAATTGAACAAGTCTTCAAAGTAGGGCATTCTATCCGGCCGTCTAATTATTTTAGCAGCGTTATACTCGGTCATCAAATCATCTTTGCGGCGTTATACTTATCTGTCGAGTTATTTTTGCGGTGTTATACTCGACCGTCGAGTCATCTTTGCAACGTTATACTCAACCGTTGAGTCATCTTTGCTTATGCCGAGTGTAGGCTTAATACGGCTTCAATATCCAACCGTTAGGTGATCGATGTTTACACCAGGTCGTAGGATTAGAGAAACACAAGTTTAAATCATTCTTCGAACATCTTGTTCATGAACATGTGTAATCGGATTCAAAATCACCACCACGAAATAAGCATCATATCCGTTGGAGTTATCACCAATTTATAATCTTCAAACCTGCAAATCATCATTCATGTTCTTTTTTTCTTTTCTTTTTTTTCTTAACTATGGTAGAAAAATAAAAATAAAATAAATAAAATTTTAGAAATTAAATAATAATAAAAAACACTAAAACGTCTTAGAACTTTTTTTTCGGTCGTACATGTTCAACCTTCTTTCAACTTTTTTAGGAAAGAAATAAAATAACACTCTATATTTAAAAAAAAACTTAATTTATTAAGGAGTAGGAAACTTAACGATATCTTCATCTAGATCTCCATCATCTTCACTACCCTCTCCTTCATTAATAGACTGAATTTTCATGTTCATGATCGAAAACAAGAACCTTAGAATTTAGATTTGGTTCTGATACCATGTCAAAAAACCAAAGAGATTTTTGTGAAAAGGGTTTCTCGTTGAATTTAATAGAGGCTCAAACTTTTATATAGATACAATAGAAAGAGAACATCCTTAACCTAATTTCTATTTAGCTAATTATGGCTCATAAGGACTCAATAACTCAATAGCTCAATATCCTAATAACTTACCAGAGTGATTGAGTGGGTCTAAGAGAGAGCTTGTCACCTTCATCACGGATAAACTCCAGTCGAGATTAGGGTTGGTATGAAAAATCCTTATTGCTAGGCCGGAAGGAAATCCTTATCAAATCCATATACCTTGCAAGAACTCACAAAACGTCAATGCAAGAAAGTTAACAAGTCCAGTCTCTAGGTGTTGGCGGAACAACAAACACGACAAGAAGAAGATTCACTGGGTATCGTGGGAGAAGCTTTGCAAATCCAAAAAATAAGGAAACATTGACTTTAGAGATATTGGTTCTTTTAACCAAGCTTTTCTAGCCAAGCAAGCTTGGCAGCTTCTTGGAAATTCGACCTCTCTCGTAAGACATTTATATAAGTGAAAGTATTATGCCAGACAAAGAATTTTTGGATGCAAAAGCATGTCCTAAACCCTCATATGCATGAAGGAGCATACTTCATGATCATGAGTTACTCGCTCAAGGCATCATAAAGTTGATTGGCATAGGACACATCACCAAGGTGTGGCTTGACAACTGCTTATTCGATGAAGTCCCAAGGAAACAAATGAAGAAAAACTCTGATATGGATCAAGATCTCAAGGTTAATGCATTAATAAATGATGATGGTTCCTGGCGGTTTGATGCTTTGTGTTGTTTGTTTTATAATATATAAAGTGAATGACGAGTTTCCCACCCTCAATAGCTGTGGATGATGAGTGGGTTTGGCCATATACCAAATAAGGTAAATATACGGTAAAGAGCGGGGTCTGGATAGCAGAAAACAGAGAGAAACATCACCAACGGTTTTAATAATTAATCCATGGGTGAATAGATGTAAAAGCAAAATTTGGAGGTTGAATACACTTCCAAAAACAAAAATTCTCTTGAGAGTGTTATCCGGTGCTATGTGGCTGAATGTCTACAGAAACATGGTCTTAGCGTCAATCAGACACGCTCTCTATGCAATAGAAGTCAAAAGTCACCCAAGCATGTCTTTTGAATGTGAGATCGCATCTCAAGTTTTTGGAATTCCTTGCATAATTACTTTTGTTTTGGTGGGCAAAACTTGACGATTGAAGATTACATAAAAGAAGTACTAATAAGCTCATAATTAGGACACGCTAATAGTCCACAATGCAGAGCATTTTCATGGGTATTATGGCACATTTGGAGCAAAGGAACACACATATTTTTGTAGGTAAGTCACAAAATGCAAATATCTTAATCGCTCAAGCTTTGGAAGAGACATAGGAGTTTAATAGGCTCAGTGACAAGCTGTAAGGATATACCAGAATGACATCTCTAAACCATTCAATCTTGAGACAATGGAAACACCATCTACCAGTCATCTAAAATGCAATGTAGTTGTGTTTTGGAAGAGCTTGCTTAGTTTGACTGGCTCGACTTGGATTCTTAGAGATCATAATCGGACTCTATAATCTTTCATGGTCGTGATGCTTTAATATTGTCCTGGTACAAGATTACAATTTATTTTCAATGTTTATTGTGGGCAACACAAAGTCTACAAGATTTGCATACTGACAATGTGGAAATATGGACAAAGAATTCCACTGTATTCCACGCTATCAATAATCCAAAAGAGTGACCAAGTTACATATCATATTTGAATTGATGGACTCGGCTGCTACAACCTTCTCGAAATTATACAGTTTTGCTTTCCTCCGATAAAGCAAATCAAGCAGCTCGTAGAAGTGTGACAAACATGACTACAGATGAAAAGTACAATTCATATCTCGGAGTAAGAAAACCACAATGGTTACGTCCGACCTTCAGTGTGGATAGAAGATCTGCATCCAAATTTTGAGGTGACTTAAGAGCTTTTATATTCATTTTATTTTCTTGATGATCAAGAATTTGTTTGAATATTCCCTCACTCTGTTTTTAGTGTTCATTTCTAATAATATTTTTGATGATATAAAAAAAGAGTTCTAAGTATATTTAAGTACTATTCAAAACACAAAGATTATTCTAATCATTAAATAAAATTTTGCTATTATTTTAGTTATTCACCCAGTTTTAGAATACATATAGTCTTGGATATTTGGGTATTAGGGTCGGTTCTGGGTACTATCCGATCAGGTCTGGGTATTTCGGGTAAGAGATTTTGATATCCGTATTGGATCCGAGCATTATTCGGTTCGGATCCTCTCGGTTCGGGTTGGTTTGGGTCTATAATTTCTATACCCATTTAAGAACCAAAACCAATTTGGTTCGGTTCCGGTTTTGGTTCTTGCTTGGATTCGGGTATAAAATTGTAAAAAAACAATCGAGTGTATTATATACTTAAAAATACCCAAAAAATTAGGTATTCGGTATATTTTTGGGTATTCGAGTACATTTTCGAGTATTCGTGTATTTTGGGTGCCCAAATACCAAAAATATTCAGGTACCCGTTCGGGTATTCGGGTACCCATTCAGGTATTAGGTAATACCTAGACCCGACCTGATACCCGTGGGTATTCTATGTCAAGACCCGACAGTTACTTTTCTTTATAGATCACAAGGACAATTACAATCCCTTGAAAAAAAGGAAAGATTACATTTGTTTAGATTTGCAAATAAATGAAAAGATTTTTGTTAGATTTTCGCAAGCTTTTCTTATCCAAATTAAGAAAACTTCTTTTTCTCTTCGACGATGAGTTGCAGTTCTTCTCGTTCAGTGATCAGCCGAGGGATATTTTCAAGTTATCAACCGAGAGCCAAAGATGACTCTCTAGCCGAGTTCATTACTTAATGATTTTCTGGTTAACGATTTTTCTCGTGGACCGAAGTAGGGTCTCGGATCCACCTCCAACAATTTTCTCCCCATACTCGGAAAATCGTGTTGAATTTCCGAGTTGGTGGTTAGCTGCTCTAGGAATCTTTGGTCCACGTGTCAGACATTGATTGGGCGGTTATAGCGGTTTAACAGGCTATTAGTAGGTTGTCATTGCGTGACGATTCGGTTTCTGGTAAATTTGTATAAATACCCTAATTTTTACCTTAATACCTCACTTCATTCTCAACCAACAATTTTTACTATCTATTAAACTTCCCCCTTCGAGTTGAATTTTTCTAACTTCATCTTTTATTGTCTGACAATGGGCCTTGATGATTTCCAACTTCCAAACACTACAGATGGAACCGATGCTATCCTTGATATGGGAAGGTCCCGTCAGAATAAGAGATCAATCTAGGGTAGCAGTGCTCTTACACCTATCACCGTTGAGACTAGGGACATTCCTTTGGTATCGTCTAGGACTAGTGCGAGTCGCGGTAATTTGCACCCCCAGAAGAAAATGAGGACTGATGACCTCCAGATGCGAGGGGAGATGGAGGACAGCCCCTGCCAACTTCCGGGTCTCCTATAGTTACAGGGGCACAGCGCCGATTCCGACATCTCGTGTTGATTACGCAGACCTGATAAGACACATCAGGTTTTCTCTGGATCTTTTTCCTCCTCCTGACCGAATGATGAATAGGGAAGAGTACGAGGAGGTTGCATACCTTTTTCCAGGGTTAGTATTTAGTTATCTTCTACTCGGTTCTTTAGTTGCTTTTTAGTTTCTGACGGTTGGTTGTTGTCATTATTTTTCTTAGTTCATCTCCCACTTGAAAAATATTTATCTTGATCGGGAGAGGATCTTGGCGCGCCCCGATGAAAGCACTCGTAGGACTACCCAGCTTACTAGTCGAGCAGGGCAAACTCACTTAGAGGTGGTAGAGGCTAGGTCTAGGCTGACCGCAGCTAAAGAGGAGCTCATTCGTCTGAAGGCCGAGTTGAAGTAGGAGCAAGAAAATGTGCTCAAGCTGACTCAGGAAAATACGGCATTAACTGAATCACTAAACTGTGTTGATTTGGATCAGAGCACTGCCTTCAAGGCTGCCGAGAAGGCAAATGACTTATCGACTAAACTTAGTGATGAGTTGGATTTGATGAAGAAATTTGATCTTCGTCTTCGGGACGCTGTGAACACCGAGAAGCTGATTGTCTATCAGGATCTTTGTGACCAACTCACTGGTCATTTCGAAAGGATTGTTGCTCGCTTTAATAACCTGAACGTCAACATGGCTGCTTATTTTTTGTACGCGCAGTTTACCGGCTTGAGTAATGTTCTTTGGTCATTGTCAAATCGGGGAGTGACTATTCCTTCGGCAGTGACCGACTATGTGGACGCCGAGTTGAACAAGTTCAAGAAAATTGTCAACAGTGAGACCTTGACGGTGCTCCATCTTGAAGATCTGGTCGTCCCGATTTTCGAAGTTGGCAAACCTTCCCATGCTGCAAGTGAGACTTGATCCTCAGCAGTTCCTTTGACTTGTCTGTTAAAATTCATTGTAAGAGTTGAAGCTTCTCTTTTGTAAAGATTTATCTTTCTTGCTTAACATATATGAAATGAACTCGTTTATTTGCATTTTTGATATTTCGAGTGTATTAATCTTTTGTTGTAAATGAAAAATTTGAAAATGAGTTGACTTGTTTTTCGAAATTTTATGCACAAGTTTTGAGCTCAGCCATAAAATAATCAAGTTTCAAGGACATTCATATTATGAAAGCGAGAAGTTAGATCTCGGGAAATTTGGGCATAGGCTCTCTCTTTCGACTATAACAAGAGTCAAACTTGTAAGCACAAGAAGGTTCACCAACATCAAAAGCTGGGATGACCAGATCTTTGGGATAGAGCGCGTCAAGGTCTCACTGTTGACAATTTCATTGAACTTGTTCAACTCGGCGTCCACATTGTTGGTGACTGCCAAAGGAATAGTCACTCCCCGATTTGACAATGACCAAAGAACATTACTCGAGCCGGTATACTAGGCATACGAAAGAGAAGCAGCCAAGTTGACGTCCAGATCATTGAAGCGAACATCATCCTTTCAAAACGACCAATGAGTTGTTTGTGAATATCCTAATAGACCTTCAGCATCTCGGCGTTCACAGCGTCCCAAAGGCGAAGTTTAAATTTGTTCTTCATCAAATCCAATAGGTCATGAAGTTTCATTGACAAGTCATTTGCCTAACTGCATTCTCCTATGTCATCTTGAGCAAATTTTCTTGCTCCTGCTTCAACACGGCCTTCTGATGAATGAACTCCTCTTCAGCTGCGGTCAGTCTTGACTGAGCCTCTACCACCTTTAAGTGAGCTTACCCTGCTTGACTAGGAAGCTGGGTAGTCCTACGAGTGCTTTCATTGGGGCGCGCCAAGATCCTCACCCGATCAAGAAAGACATAATCCAAGTGGAAGATAAACTAAGAAAAAAATGAATACACCCAACCGTCAAAAACTAAAAAGCAACTAAAGCACCAAGTAGAAGATAACTAAGTACTAACCCTAAAAAGGAGGTATGTCGCCTCCTCGTACTCTTCCTTATTCACCATTCGTTCAGGAGGAGGAAGAAGATCCAGAGAAGACATGATGTGTCGCATCAGGTCCGTGCAGTCAACACAAGACGTTGGAATCGGCACTGTGCCCCTGTGACTATAGGAGACTCAGAAGTTGGAAGGGGCTCTCCTCCCTTCTATCCTTGCATCAGAAGCTGCAGCAGCTGACTCTATTCAAAGGTCACCAGTCCTTGTTTTTTCAAGGGGCGCGGATTACCGCGACTCACACTAGTCCTGGACGAGACCAAAGGAATGTCCTTAGTCTCAATGGAGATGGGCGTAAAAGCACTGCTACCCCAGGTTGATCTCTCATTCTGGCGGGACCTCCCGTATCAAGGATATCGTTGATTCCATCTATAATGTTTGGAAGTTGGAAATCGTCAATGCCCATTATCAGAAAATAAAAAGTTGAAATCAAAAAAATTCAACTCGAAAGGGGAAGTTTAAGAGAAAGTAAAAATCATTGGTTGAGAATGAAGTGAGGACTGAAGGTAAAAACTGGAGTATTTATACAAATTTATCGGAAACCGAATCGTCGCGCAATGATGACCTACTAATAGCCTTTTAAACCGCCCTAACCGCCAAATCAATGTCTGACACGTGGACTGAAGATACCAGAAGCCGGTAACTTACAAACTCCAAAACTCAACATGATTTTCCAAGTCTGGGGGGGATAGCTTTTGGAGGTAGATCCGATATCCTACTTTGATCCACAAGAACAATCAATACTGGAAAACATTAAGTCGTGAACTCGTCTAGAGAGTCATCTCGGCTCTCGGTTGACAACTCAGAAAGATCCTTATTCGGCTGATCACTGAACGAGATGAGTTGCAACGTCATCGAAGAGAAAATGAAGTTTTCTTAATTCGGATAAGGAAAACTTCCAAAAAACTAGCGAGAATCTTTCTATTTATTTGCAACTTTAAACAAATATAAATTTTTCTTATTTTCAAAGGATTGTAACCCACTCTATGATCTATAAATAGAGGTGGAAACTGATCTACTTTTTTAGCACTTTGGAGTTTATAATAAGAACTCAACCCGATCTCCTCTTATTTGAGTGATCTCTTTGTTTTTCTCCGAATCAAGATCAAGAATCCGCACCATCTTCTGTTTAATTTAATCAGAGTTTGATTTAGAACACTTTGTGCTATATCCTGCTAATGAGCAACTTTTTTTTTTTTTGGAATTCTTTGTATGAAATGAACAATGTGCAATGTATTTTGATCAAGTATTGTGAATGCTTAGCATCCGGTACCTACTGTGATGTTTGCAAGTGTGTAAATTGATCCAACACTGTTGAAAGTGTCGCAAGACGAGAAGCCATTAAATCAACTCTGGAAAGGAATCTAAATGAATTCAGGCCTAAGATAACTAGCAGTCCACATGGTGCAGGAGATAACATGGTATGTGGTCTAGTTATGGTGTTAAGCTCTTAAACTCTTGGACTTACGCATCAAAATTTGAATTTGATTTGCAGGAGGATGTTAGTGAAGTTGTAATGTTAGGGAAACACAACAATAAGACAATAATAAAGGTATAGAGGTTGACAAAGCTGCTAGTGGAGATCAAGCTGATAAATCAGGTCCAGAGGATACCAGCTCAGATGGCTCCGAAGGAAGGTCTATATCTCCAGAAACTGTGGCAGTGATTGTGACGAGGAGGAGACTATGACCTTGACTGGATGGTAGTTTTTCACCAGTTTTTGGTTTTAGTTTATTTTAAAAACCAAAATTAAACCAATCAAGTTTTTACTAAAGTAGTTTTCCTAAAAAGTAGGGAAACTGGTTTTTAAGAATTTTTACTGATTGCCGAGGACAGGTGGTCCAGTGGTAGTGGCCACTTTACAAATTCTCAGGCACCCGGGTTCGAGTCTTCTCAGGTGCAAGGAGAAAGAAGAAATGAATTTTAGAATTTGGGCTTTGGCTATGGATCGGGTCTTGTCGATCCAACTATAGTAAAGTTGACAAAAAAAAAGAATTTTTACTGATTTCTAAACAAAAACTAAAAACCAATTTTTTGTAGTTTTTGGACCATTTTTCGTGAGTTTTTTTTTCAACAAAAAAAATAATTTCTATATTATTCTATTAATTTGATTTGTTGGAAAAATAATTTCAACCAAAAAATACTAAAATAGAATTATAGACAAATGTATATTATTAAACTAGTATTTAATGATCAGCACTACATTTACAACTTACCATTAATAATAAATCATTACTTTTAAGTTTTAAACTATATTATTCTACAATTAGCATCAAAAAATTTAATATAAATAGAAAAATTTATATATTTATACACACACAAAAAATACATCTAATTCTATCTATATCTCTAAAACCGTAAGGTGGTTAATCTAAAAATTTATCTATTTCTTTCATATAAGCATTTTGAAAATATGTGGGCATAAATTAAATATTGTATTTACATAAGGTTAGAAAAAATAATTTTGTAATCAATTATTATAACAAAAGAATAATCTATGGGAAAAACCAAAACTATAAAAAATACAATTTATTTTTTAAAAAAAACTAAAATTTACTCCACAAAACCAAAAAGCAAAAGTTTAAAACTAAAATTCAGAAACTAAAAACTAGAAATCAAAAACTAGAAACTAATTTTTTTATACTATTCTTTAATTAGTATGTTAAAATTCTATATGATTGTAATATTGGAACCGAAAAGGCGCACAAGTATAAATATTTTAGCAATATGCAATTAAACATGTTGTTTATATATGCAGATATTGGTATTTTGAAATCAACTCATGATGCAAAGGTTCTCATGCTGGCAATGGAAAGGAATCATCTTTTTAAATTATTTTATTATGGTCAATATTTTAATTACTTAAATTAAATATAGTATTTTTTATAGGTTTAAGAAAAGAAAAAGATTCTAAAACGATAAAAAAAACTAAGTTAAAAATCCAAAAACTATGAATGTTGCCATTCATGATTTTGAAAAACTATATTTGCTGCAAAAATCAAAAACCAAAATCTAAAATCTAAAAACTAGAAACCAAAAACTAAAAACTAAAAACCAAAAACTAGTATGCCATTCACCACATATGTTAATGGTTGCAGATACACCTAACACATGGTAGCTACCAAACGGGCAAGAGCAGATTTATGCATTGCAGGAGAAAGTAGTATTAACTGAGTTCCGTAACTGCCTTAACCGAATTGTATCCTATGGAGAAATTAAAGGTTTGCAAATCATTTCTCATCAAAAAGAGAAATGGAGTATGCACCAAACATAAGATTTGTATTGTAAAAGCTAGCTTTTTTTTGGACGGATGTTCCAAAAGCTAGTTATTAATTAAGGTTGCTTTTGTATTCTGTTCGGTTTGGAATATAGATTTTTGATAAATTAGTATGTAAATCAATTATAAGTCGTAACACAAACTCTTGATTATGTATTTACAAAATATTTTAAACCTAAAAATATTGCGGTATCCGTCAATTGCAATGAAGCCTATTATAAATATGGGCTTAGAAATAAAATGGGCCTAATGAAACTCTTTCGGTAATGTAATTGATTTCTAAAACAAGAAAAGAGAAGAGATTTGACAGATTAAAAAAAAAACCCTAAGTGTATATAAGTCATTTACTTTCCGTATATGTTCTTCTTGTTCATCGCCGTCTCTTCAAAACCCTAGCTAACGCTGCCTCCTGCGAGATCCATAATCTCCCGCAGTAAGCTTCTGTTATCTGTTTCTATTTATTGATTTTCTCCTTCTTGCTGGCAGTTTTGTTGATATTTAATCTATTGTATTGCTTTTCAGAAAATGAAGGTTGTCGCCGCATTCTTGCTCGCCGTTTTGAGCGGAAAAGCTACCCCAACTTCTGACGATATCAAATGTATTCTCGGATCTGGTTCGTTGTTGTTCTTCTTCTTCTTTATAAGTACTTATCATGAATAATTCGATAAATTTAAAGTGTGAATGGAAAATTCGATGTTAGTTAATATGCGTATGCATGAATGCTCTGTTGATTGAACGGTAGTTGTCACGTTAGTGATAATTTAGGGAGGAGCAAAACAATTGATTAAATGTGTCATTGGGTCCTCTTTGAATTTGGCAGTTGGTGCTGAGACGGAGGACGCTCAGATTGAGCTTCTCTTGAAAGAAGTGAAAGGAAAAGACATAACTGAGCTAATTGCTGTTGGAAGGGAGAAGCTAGCTTCAGTACCATCAGGTGGTGGTGGTGGTGGTGTTGCAGTTGCTTCTGCTCCATCTGCTGGTGCTGCCCCTGCAGCTGAGTCAAAGAAGGAAGAAAAGAAAGAAGAGAAGGAAGAATCTGACGATGTAAGTTGCAAGCAATGTCCTGGTTCAAACCGTTGCTTAAGGAATGATATTAATGCTCATATTATTTGTTTAATTTGTTGCAGGACATGGGTTTCAGTCTGTTCGAGTAAAAGGCATATTACATGGCTTTCTGTTTTGTTGTTGTACCCTTTTGAAATCGAAATGTTGTTGTTTAGTTTTTATTCAAATCGATCATCTGTTTAGACATATTGCTGAAACTCTCAAAAGAGTTTTCTTTCTTTTTGACTCACAACATCATCATTCGTACTTCTAATTGGTTTTTATATTTCAAGATATTTACCCTTGCCATTCTTTTCCGAAAAGCTAAGGTTAATGAATTCGGATCCAAATTCCAAAGCTGTTGGCTTGGGTATGATCTTATTTTCGGATTTGTTTCGGTTTAGAAATGATCTTCGTTTCATATATAATATATATACTTCGTTTGTTCTGGATCTTAAAACTGTCAAGATAAGTTTTGTATTCGATCTAACCGAGCACCCCTAAAATTTCAGATCAAAATTTCCATTTAAAGTAGAGCGTACTAAACTGTCAAGAAACCGAAAAGAGTTGACGAAAACCAAAAGAAAAGTGAGCAGCAACATAATTAAAATGTCCAGAGAGGAATGAGTGTGCCACTCTCAATTTTATTATCTCATAAAGTCCCGTTCAATTATCTCTGCTTTCACTCTTGAGCCTCTGGCTGCTTCTTTCCACCTGATTTCACGTACCAACCAATCGCACCGAAAACTGTGACGACACCAGCCACAACCGCATAGTTTCTGTGTTTGTCTTCTGACACATTCGGGCCTGACTCAGCCGATGCTGTTGACGTTGCACCACTAGCCTTTGCTTCGCTTGCTGACCCTGCTGCTTGTTCTCCCTGACCCTATTTGTTCATGAGAAGTTTCAGCTCGAATATTTTGCACACAACACTCTGAAGTTTTTTCTTTTGTTTTATGCAAAATTTTTATTAACTATCTTGTGAATGTAGTTTCAAGTACTTAAGTTCAAGAAAAAATTACATGTCGAGCTGCCTTCTCAAGTTTCTCCTTCTCCATTTTCTGCAATGTAGAAAACACATAACCAAGTCCATGCTGGATGTTACAGGTTTTTCCAGATAAAACAGAAAATTTTAATTTCTACGACTCGACACAACAGAGATAGATAGAGAATCACGCAAGAGCTTGACAATATGTTTTCATCATCATAAAAAGAAAGTATATATATATATATTTAGTTTCGAAGATTTTTAGTCACATAGATAATTGGAAGCTTCTAATCTTTACCTTAATGAAAACATTCTCAGCAGCTTTCTCCTCTTCGCTAAGAACTTTGCCACCGCTAGAAAACCTACGCGACACAATTCTCATAGCATTTCTGGCTGCCATGGTTATGAAAAGGTATCCTGTGTCCATAAAAACATTCCAATCGTCTTTAATTAGACTAAAACAGTGAGTCAATTTGACATGAAAGAGACGAACTTGGGTAAACTATTTCAAAAGCTCCATACAAACTTTAACAAAAAATGTATAAGGAGGAAACATACTTAGTCTCTCACATACTTTTTTCGTCATCATCATCCATACCATGAGGAAACAAGCAACTATATATCACTCTTAACAAAAACACGTTCTACTGTATCATCAAGAGTCAGCTAAAACTCTATGCGATGCATATTTCACAGCAGAATAGTGTTTTGCTCAAAATTAAAGATAGAAAAGACCATGATACTTGGGAATCCTTTTGGAGGCTATAAATTATAGAATTTCTCATATTCGAACTCGATCCAACCTAGGGTTAGAAAAGAGTGTATAAATGATGAAGGCACAAATGAGCTCAGAATCAATCGATTAGGGAAATTTAACAAGAGAAAGAAACGAAGAAGTATAAAAACTAGATGTATCATCGACCGGCAACGGCACCAGAAAATCCGATAGGTGGCTAAGCTAATAATACAAAGCAAAGCAAATCAAAGCAAAGCACGGATTCTAGCAAATGCAATCCAGAAAATAAAAACCTAATCCTGATGCAAAGAGAGAAACGAGAAATCTAGCTCCGACGTAGAAATGTTGGTATCGGATGATTGTTAGATCGACATAGAAGAAAAAGGTTATTAGAAGAATTTGTAAGCGAATCTAAAACCCGAGAAAATGATGAGGAAGGTTGAGCGAACCTTGTCGATGCTTTTAGATCGTTGAATTTCGTCGGCTACAGATGAAAAATCGCTTACAGAAGAAAGAATTGAAGACTGAAGAGGGAATCAGTAAAATTAGCCGAAACTTAACCACTGAGCCCAAATTTAACAATTCAGCCCAAAAGCATTCAGTGGCCACTATCTTTTTTCCTCAAAAACGACTTCAGACCAATTTATGTATTTGAGAGGACCTTTAAATACACTTTCATTTTTAACTTATTATAAAATATAACAAAACTAACTGATGATTTATAATTGTCTTTAAACTAGATGATGTCCCGTACTATGCATGAGTTATGTAATATTTATTTTATAGTTTGATTTCTATGTGTAATTTATTAATTAATTATATATATATTTGATATATTTAAAATAAATTTATAGTGATCACGATGTTGTACATGAAATATATGTTTTATCTCTATTTACTTAAGTTTGATATATTATAATTTTGCATATAAATTTTTTTGACTCGTGTCATTTACGTTTTGACTCATATTCATTTATGTTTTTAGACTCGTTTATAACTTGAACTTTTAGACTCGTATTTATTTAGGATTTTGAATTCATATTTATTTAGGTTTTGAAGATCTGTGTTTAATTTTGCTCTGTTATACATTATCGATATAACACATATTTTTATTTATTAATATCACAAGTAATTCATCGCGCATATACTAATATAAATATATATATAGGATTTTAAACTTGTATACATTTAAGTTTGTAGATCCATGTATATTCTTTTATAGTATCGATTTGACACATATTTTTATTTATTAATATTTTAATTAATTTACGAAGTATATACTAATATAAATGTATGTATAATCATCTAATTAATCATCTAATCATCCAATATTGATTATAACTAATATAATTTTTTTTGTGAAAACTTGAAAGTTTTTATCATTAGTTATTTAGTTTTTATAAATTTTTTAGTTATCTCGTTTTGTTATCTTATAATTACAAAATATATTTATTTATATCTTCAATATATAAGTAATGTTTTTGTGAAAAATTGATTTCTTTCCTGCATATTTATATTGAGATTATAGATTTTTCTGTTTTTATGTCTTATATATATAATAAATATACTTAGTTTTAATTATTAATACTTATAATCATATATATATACATATTCTAGTAAATATATTTACTAAAACTTTGATTGTGTATAGAATTTATAAGATATATAAATGTCTTTTATATATAACAAATATTAATATTTTTTTATAATTAATATTTACCATCAAAAATAATATTTTTATATATAAATTATTACTTAAATATAAGATAGATATCTTTAAGTTGTCTTTCAAGTAATTTAAGGTAATCAACCAATTTTAATCTGAACACAGAATCTGGTAAATGATTTGTTGGCATAATTGTGATTATGTACATGAAAGAGACATTGAAGTTATAAGTAGAAATACGGTAAGCTTCAGTTGTAGGAGAAATTTGTAGGTTTGTAATAATTTTAGTACTTTAGAATTCAAAAAGTTTTTTGAATTTAGAAACCAATTTACTATTCACATTAGAGTGAATTTTATCACCTTAATATATATATATATATGTATATATCATATAATTAGAAATTTTTTAAATTTATTATAAAGATATTCACATAGATAAATTATTAATAGCATACCTTAAAATCACAAATAACAACACCAATCTTTTCAACATGTACTTTACTGTATATTTTCCAGAGTTTTAGAATTTTAACTTTAATCCTCCAGGTTTATTTGTTGGGTTTTAATGAAAAAACTTAAGAGAAATACATGATGAAAAAAAACAAAAATTGAGAGAAAAAAGTGCAAAAATCTTTAGTGTTGTTAAATTTGTACCGGGATGTTTCTTATATAGACTCCGATTAAACAAACATTTCTATTAGAATTAGGAATATCATTGTTTGATTTCCTCTAAATATAAGGTACATGAATTTAGATTACGAATATTTTAATAAAATACTTTTTCAGTTGTTTTCTATTATGTTGACTAATAATATTTAATTAAGATTTTTATCAAAATCTAAACAAACTTACTATTAAAAATTAAAAAAAATTATCCCAAGGTTCTTATCAAAATCTAAACAAAAGATTTATTTTTGAACCAACGAAAATCAAATCTTAGTTGGTTAAAGATTTTTTTCAAACCAACAAAAATCAAATTTTAATTGGTTAGAGATTTTTTTAAAAACCAACAAAAAAAAATTTTAATTGGTTAAAGTTTCATTTTTAAACAAATGAAATTCAAATCTTAATTAGTAAAAAATTTCTTTTAAAACTAACAAAAATCAAATCTTAATAGGTTGAATAGGTTGAAGTTTCTTTTTTAACTGTATATTTTTATTGAAATCCATTAAAAATAGTTCGTTTTTAAAAATAAGATAAATAATTAATTTAAACAAATTAAATAATCAAAACAAATCAAGGGACTTTAAATTTCTATTTTATTATTACAAATATACAGAAAATCTTATTCATACGATTTTTTTATCATAGAGAAAAGATATCTGGTTAATTATTGAGTTAAATATAAGGTATTTGATTAATTATTGAATTAATGTTATTATCATAATTTAAAAAACGAAATCTGTTTAATTAAGGATCTTATCATAATCTTAACAAAGTTATTTGTTAAGATAACTATAATTAACCAAATTGTATTAAGGTTCAAAAATACAACCAAACAAACTTATTTAGAATTGGTTAAACAATCGATCATTAATCTGTATTTATCCGGAATTTTTATTTATTAGAATCATTGAATTAATGTTTTTATCATAATTTAACAAACGAAATCTGTTTAATTAAGAACTTTATCATAATCTTAATAAAAATTTATTGCTACAAAAAGACAAAGATTCAACCGAATCATGAGACAAATAATCTAAAATTTTTTTATTTAGACAAATTAATTATCTAATATAAATCGACTAATCATGGATTTTTATTTTTATTATATTATTATAAATTATATAGATAATTCAACGCTATGGTTTTATTCTAATAGACATTTTGAGAAAATGGCTTAATTGTAATAAAAATCAATATATATATATATGTATAAATTTTCTTCATAAAAAGCAATATACAATGATAAAATAATGGATAAATTTACAATATATAATAGTATTTGAATATTATTCATTGGATTTATTATATTGTTGGTTTGTTTTATCTTATTTTTCTCTTGAATAATCTCAATCATAAGAGAAAAAAAAAAGAAAAAGAAAATCATAAAACATTAGTTATCGCTATATCTTCTCTAGGGTTATGCTGCTTTCGTCTTCTTCGTACCTTCATAAAAAATTAGTCATCGCTATATTCGATCGTGAATCGATTTACAAAGCGTTTAGGGAGTTGGGAATTTTGAAATTGATTTAATCTAGATAATAATAATTAATAAATTAGTTATAAAATCTTATTAGAATATAATTGTGTGACAAATATTATGTGATAATATTTTCTAGTAACAATACAACCTAATCCAAAACAGACAATGTAACACGGTATTGAAGTTAATGCTACGCTTTTTTTATATAAGAGATTAGGTTTCCTTATAAATTTTTATATAAAAATGTAAACTAATAAAGATTCGATAGAAAAAATTCTAAACACAAACTTAAAATTAATAAAAATATTTTATGTACAATCGATTTCGATATAGGTTTGGATTTAGTTTTCCGAGTATATAAATATAGTATTCATCCTAGTATTTTGTCGAGTTTGGTTCATCTAATTCACTATTTTCTTCTTTTGATTTAAAATTTAGATCGAGTTTGTGTTCGATAATTTTATATAAAAATTAAAATTTAATAAATAATTAATAGAAAAACTTTAAAACGCTAAAATTTTAATAAAAATATAGAGGTTACATATTCGGTTCTTGATTTGGTTCTAGTTTGGGGGTATATGTTTAATACTCATTTGTGTATTTTGTCGAGTATGATATGGATTTAGTTCTTCTAATTCGAATCGTTTTGGTTCAGATATCAGATTCTATGCCCAATAACAAATTTGCTATTTATATTCACAATAAGTGTTCAGAAAACATAAAATTTTAAATATAAGAATTTAGATCCGAAATATAAATTTTAAATTATGAATATTGAATTTAAATATCTAGATTAGAATATATTCAAATACATAAAGGAACAAAATCACCAACTTTCTATAGTTACTCATCATACTATATTTTTATTTCTATTTTCAAATATATAATTGAATAAGTACAAAAATGTATTGAACAGAAAAACTATATATATATTTTTTTCAAAAATAAATAAACATGTACTATAGACCATATGGATAATCTTAGTAAATTATAAAGTGATTATTTTTTCAGAAAATTGTCTCTGGCATCCAATCGAGTTTTAAAATTGTGTAATATGTCACATTCCCGATCTCTTGTGAATCTTGCCAATTATCAACATAACAAATGACCTTTTTACCCTTAAAATGCCACAATTCTGGTTTTACTTTCACGGAGATCTTCAACCGGAGAAATCGAGATGTTCAACCGAAGAAAGTTGAGATCTTCTTCCTCTTCAAATGAAGAAGATGAGAGTAAAACCAAAGCACAACTACCAAAATTTTAGGACCCATATTTTGTCCTCGTCTTTTAGGCAAACGTCCTACTTTTAGATATTTTGTCCATGCCTTTTACACAAACGTTCTTGCTTTAGGTGTTTTGTCCATGTCTTTTGTACAGGCGTCTTTGTTTTAGGTGTTTGTCTATGTCTTTATGTGAACGTCCTTGTTTTAAATGTTTTGTCTATGTCTTTTTATGGACGTCCTTTTTTTATGTGTTACCATAAAATTAATTTATTTTAAAGCTTTACCTTTTTTACTTTAATATTTAAAAAATTAATTGTCAGCATAAAATATTCGGAAGAATCAGTATGCCACAAAAACTCATTTTGAAAATCATTTCAGATGCCAAATGTCACTCAACCCACTATGCGATGATGTCTTCACCATGCCACAGCTTCCCTCTTTGCTAGGGGTATTTTCGTCAATGTCCCATGTCACATCTATAATACAAAGTGGCATAAACCACACAAAAATTCAATGGAATTAACCACAATTAAAAACTTAAACATGGTATAAATAACAATTTACCTTAGTTTTTTGGGGGAGGGGTGGGGGAACCCTTATAAAAAAGCAACTTACATTGATTTCAACAAAAAAAATATAAACTAATATTAGCCAAACCAATTATATATAATAAGAGACTATGTTTTTCTAGGGCTGGACATATCAGCAATTTAAATTTTTATACAGCTGACAAATCAGTATCAACTTTTGATTAAATAACTAATAAAATTATTAGATTTTGACCGATCATTAAAAATAAACATAGGTAAAAAATGAAACGGTTGAAAGAAGAAGAAATCGTACAAAGGCTCACACCAAGAAGATTAAACGGTTGAGTTTGTTTATTTGATGTTGGTGTCTTGGTGATAAAGGCTATGATGGTGATGAATCCGATTTTGATATAACATGTGGGCATGTTGATGGTAAAGGTATGGGAGATCGAAATTGAGTTGGGGGCGATGGAAATGAAGGCGACTAAGATTGTGAGAACGTGGTAGTTGACATGGTTGTGGCTGTGGTGGTGATTGAGATAAAGTTTCTTCTCTAGTTTTTGTTAACGATGGTGGTGATGGGGCCTGGTGTTTTGCCATAAATGGACTAGTTTAGCTAAATTTCCGAGCATGAATCTCCTCGAATAAGTGAGATTGCTAAATCCTTTTATTCTTTCCTTACATCCATATTCCATTCCACATATTTGTGCACATGTAACTTCAATACTCGATGCCTTATGAACTTGAACTTTGAGCTTAACATTGTGTTTTATCAAATTTTCACCTTCAATACCTCAAAACTACAAAGAAAACAATTTTCTTCTTTCTGTTTTCACTTCCAGAGTAAGTACAGTTTTTTTCCCCTGCATTTTTATTCCTGGAGGAACTTAAACATAGTTCTCATGCGTCTGGTTTTATAGTTTTTAGCTTTGTAATCTCGGAAACAATATCCTGGATGTGACATAGCTCTTAACTTGTTCTGTGAGATATGAACATATATTTCAAGGTTTCGGTGTGTATCACTTTTGATACTCGGAAGAACACACAAGTGGTTCACATAGATCATAATATATTACTCTACTACAATAACAATATTTCTTTATTACCTTACTTTCATCTATTAAATTTATATTTCAATTGAGCAAATGAAAATATTATTCCTAAATTATACACTATTACATTACAGACAGGAATTATATTTTTGTGAGCCTGTGCCATTCTCTTAAAAAGGCTAAAGTCGATAGAGATGTTCTTGTTTTGGTGAATGCTTAAAATAGGAGAGATTTTCAGAAAGAAAAGAGAGTGATGTTTTGTGAGAAATGAAAGGAGTTTAATCATCTTTTTGTTTAGATCATCCTTAAGGTCGACCAAACGAAAGGAGTTAATGCTGAAAGGGACTACGACCTTACCTCACTTGCCGAATAGGTAAACGGGTATCTTTCTTTTTTAACAAAACCCTTTTAGTTTGTATAACTAATAGCCTAATAGGTAAACAATCAGTATATATACCAAAATAAAAAACAAACCCATAAGCAGACAAAAAAAACAAATTTTACAAAATTAAGAAACAGTTTCAGCAACCAAAAAATACTCCTGATCTACAATTTAAATATTTCTAATTTAATATAAGCATAATGATCCATAAAAGTTATCAAATTAAATTAAGTTTCAAACTACATAAAAACCAATTCTCCTTCCCATCGTTCCATTTCAGTTTATCAACACCTTTAAAATCACTATTGTTTTTTTCTTTCCAATGTTTCTAAAAATATTTTATATTTTAATTTTAAGAACGATTTATAAAAAATTTTTAAAAAAATTAAAACTGTAGCGTAGCGCATATACTTACCTACTTAACGTATGAAAATAATCAATTTCAACGAACAATAATGGTGGATTAACTTTTAATACTATCTTCTTTAAAAAAGTATAAAATTTTCATAAACTTTTCATATTGCATACTCATTTCGAATCAGTTTAAATACAAATTTTTATTGACCCCAATTTGGATAAAAATTTTGTTGACTAAATCAGTTTAAATATGGAGTAATCAACTTTGATGAATAGAAAACTAATGCTTTGCTAATATTTTGTTATTTTTATTGATTATAAATTTGAATCTCTAATGCAAATTTTAAAGCTAAAGCGATGAACATTAAATATTGTAGATAAGAAACATGTGACCTAGTTGATTTGTTTCTGATTTAGCTAAGCACTACGTAATGAGTTCTAATCCCACTCTACTCTAATTAGAGAACTTAGGCTATGAATCGAATCTTATCCATCTATAAAGATACTTGTTTAAATAAATCAGATATGCATGGTAACACACACATATATAAATATTGATATACTAGTATTATTGAGGCAATTTTTTTTTTGTCATTCATTGTTTAATCCAAATGAAAAAAGCCCATATAATTTTCAGCTGAAACAGATCACCATCACTGATTACTTATTATAGATCAAAAACTTCAAGGGAGAAATTCTGATCAATTCGTCACTGTAGAAGCGAACAAGAGCTGAAGCAGTTCTGATGTACCTTCGGGTTTTGGGATCAAAAACTAGAAGCTCTATATCGGACGGTACAATCAATCCGAGAAAATAGTGAGCCATTTGGTCGAGATGCATTCCGGTGGAGCATATTGTTACATTCAATCAAAATCTTGATAATAGCAGCTTCCAAGGTGATAATTATAAGTATTTTCATAGTTGGCAGATAAGGTGATCGTATATGGAGGAAGAAGTCCGACCATCTAGGAGACGAATTGAATCCAAGACGGTGACAGAGCTTGGACCAGAGTTCTGAGGAGTACGGGCACTCGAAGAAGAGGTGGTCTCTCGATTCAATTCCTAATTCACAGAGGATACAAGAAGGTGACACCGGTAAGTTCCTTTGAAAAAGTGTATCACAGGTTAGGCAACAATTCTGAACCACTAACCAAGCGTGTGATAGAATGATGAGAGATGTGAATGTGAAGAATTATGTATTGCTCTCATCATTCTATCATGGTATCAGAGCAGGTTTGCTCCAAAGTTTCGAACTAACGATCAAACTTCTTTCTTTTTTATCTTTTGATTATTTTCAAGCCATTGAGCTTCTTTATTTGAATCTAATCCAAGCCATCGAGCTTCATATCATTCAAGTCTATAGTAGACCTCTGAATCTAAGCCTAGTGCTTCCTCCATTCAAGCATATCATGTGCTTATGAATCCAAGCTATAAGTTTCTACAAAGTTTTTTTTACTCAACTGTTTCAGTCGTTTTCTTTTTAATTTTGTGTTTGCTAAAAAAAAAATTTATGAAATTTAGCATACTTAGAGTTCTTGATCTGTTGAACGAATGTTTTTCATTTTGTTTTTCAAAACTTTCCAACAAAACTTTGCTTCTTAGACCTCTACTTTTCTTTTCTACACTTATTTCATTATTAAAAAAAAAAATCAAACTTCCTCTCCACGCTGCAATTTCCATGGCTTCAAGCTTCAAAATTTGCTGCAATTCAACCACAGAAGAATGTTATCAAAACAAATTCTGGACTTCACACCAACGCTACCATCATCTTCATCATTCAAAATTATGTCAATCTCAAGTCGACAATTCCGCTTCACTTTATCATCACCTTGAGCTTGAGGGGGCGTATAAAATATATAGAAGATCTTGTAAATGATATATTAAATATTACGAGAATATTATAATTAATATTGTATCAATCTAGAATAGGAAATACTTTGGCTAATATAAGCATATGTACCATAACGTTAATATCATTCTATCATGCTCTCATCATTCTATCAGCGTGAAATCTGGATTGTTGTTATATGGTTAGATAAATGGCAATAGATAATTTGTTGTCAGTTATTTTATAACGCTACAGTTCAATTTTGTTTGATTTAGATTTTTGCTTCTAGTTCTCACACAAGATCTGTGTTTGGAAATTAATATATCAGCCTTTAGCTACTATATTAATATATCAGTTTTTAGCTACTAAATATTGGTGCATTGTTGATTTATAAACCAGACTAAAGTAAGTACTCAAGTAATTTTCGATTTTGTAGTTTTCCTTTTTCAAAATTCTTAAAGTAAAAGTTCAGATTCGTGAATGATTTTGTGTTCATTTTCCATTATTGTTTAATCGAGGAGTTTGAATCGAGTGATGACGCATATAGCTGATATTGAGATAGATATATTCCACTGTTCTAAAACCTGAAAATAGGTAAAAGTCAGACATTGAAGTTATTCAATTTTTAGTTGTTAGCCTAATCTTTGGACTATTGATGGTAACAAATCTATTCATGTGTTCCGAGAGCTATCAACTTTTGTATCTATACTACCACTGTATATCATCAATTAGTATTTGTCTCAACATATCTTCTGTAAATGATTGATTTGCAAACATACTGATGTGTTCTTCATTACTATGTCAAGACTTATGGCTTCAGATTAGAAGCTTCTAGTCATTTAAGTAGTATCAAGGGTCAAGGAAACAAAGTATTGAAGACTTATCATATAAAGTGAGGCAAGATCTTGATTCTTTGTTTTAACTGTGGCTATAGCACAACGTTCGGGAATATATCATATGTTTTAGTAAACCGGAAAATTTTGCTGTACTAAATTATGAATTTAAATCAACTAAATTCAAAGTGGTGATAATGAAATTAATCTAATATTACTTTTCTTATTCCTTACTACGTCTAGGCACTATGAAAATTAGTACACAAAGTTTACTATCTCTACATATATTTTGGAGGTCTGGTGCAATCATATTATAGAAACTGTTTGGGATATTTGTCAAACTTTTCTTCTTGTTGTTATAATCTGTAATGATTACTGTATAAATACCAAGTTCTGACAGGCCAGTGAGGATTCAACTGTCTCTTTTTTTTAATTATACTGAGTCCTCTTTATCTCTTATTGATTATTAGAGCACATTTCTATGTTTCTGTGAATTGCTAGTTTAATGATTAATGATTAGCTTTAATTGTTTGTACATTAATTTGATTATTTGACCTTTGTGTTCTTGTACTATTGGTTCTGGTATTTATGTTTTCAGGGCTACCACAACCTGAGATTCTCCTTGTAAATTAACGATTACTTTGCTAACACATAAACATGTGATAAACGGGTTTTTACGGTTTTTTTTTCTATCAAATCATTGTGGTATGATGGAATGGTAAGTGATGGGTATGTGTCGAACCAATACTCGGAATGTTGACAAGCAATAAGGACTAATTACCTATCTAGTTCAAGTTTAAATGGTGGTGAGAATTCTGTCACAATCTACCAACGTAGCATGAAGAAAAAGACAAAATAACATGGATAATAAGACAAAACTCAAATGAAAACAGAGAAGTTGCAAGAGAACAAAGTATAGACAAAACAAACAAGATAGCGAGATAAAGCAATAGAAGTAAGGCAGGGTGATGAGAAGCAAGGTGACCGATCAATGCAAACCAAGGGGGAATAATAAGTCATTCAACAAATCCCATTCAGGGCAGATTCTCAAGCAAGGATTCAAATATTTCAAGTCACTCTCGTGAACGAGAAACCTTCACAGAATGGCTCCCATGCCTACCCTAGTAGCGAGAGCACACCATTCCGTGAGCATGAAGTACAAATCCTATTCTTGTGAGATTTTGCGGAAATACAAAAGATAATGGAAGAGATTTGAGTTGGAGATTAAAGGGATTGAGAGATTTGGAGATTTAGAGAGATTTGGAGATTTGTTGGCCATAAGGCCGAAGATTAGAGAGAGATTGTGAAGAGAGAGATTTTATTGTCTCTTAACTTGAAATGATTTACAGGACTACATATTTATACACATGAACCTACTAGGGCATACCCACAAAAATAATGAATAAAAAATTATGTACACAAGAAATATCTTGTGTGTGTTCTATAAGAGGAAAGATTCGGTCCACATCAGTCCCGAGGATGAGAGTGACTTTACACAGCGGTTGGCTCCTCTTGCTTAAGTCCACAAGTGACTTCGGCTAGCTTCCAAAGCTTCCGACGGTCAGATTGGGCTGATAAATAAGTATGTTTGGCTACATACATTATTTCAAGCTGATTGGTGTGTTTGGTTACACACAAACTCATTCCGTCTTTGGTTAAGTGTGAGTCTTCCTTGTCGCTCAAGTAAAGTTTCCTTGACTCACACTTAACCTATTTATCTCAATACTAACGCCTTGGTTGTAACCAAACCGAAGGCAACAACTCTTTGCTGATTTATTCCAACTGCTCTATTGAAAAAGAAGCATCTAACGGTTCAACAATAATCTGATGGCTATAGTTCCACATGACCACAACGGCTCTTTCTTGTTCAGACCGCGGCTCTTTCCTTTGGCCTTGTGTGTATCTCAAGTAACTCCTTCCTTGTCGCTCACGTCAAGTCATCCGTTTCTTGTTCAACACCCAAGCTGAGCCTTTACTTGCTTCACACTTCATTGCTCAGTTTAACACTCCCCCTCAAGCTTGAATCCTTAATGTGATTCATTAAGATCAAGCTTGAAAGTTGTAACTCCCCACCTCATTAAAAACCTAAGTGAAAAACCCATTGGGATAAAACCGACAAAAGGAAAAAGAGTATGGATCATGGTCACGGCTTGGAAACTTCAAGTCCAAGCAGTTTGGACAAATTTAAGTCCAAGAGGCTCTCACAAACTCCATTGAGTTTGTTTCACCTTCGTCAAAATATGACACAAACTCCTTCGACCTTGGCTCCATTCAGACACAAACTTCTTTGGCCTTGGCTCCATTCTTCAAGACTCCCCCTCAAGCTTGGTCGGCAAGAAACACCAGACGCCAAGTTTGGAAGTAGCACACACCTGGAGAGGCTCCCCCTTTCAATCAACACTCCATTCGGAACCATCTTCAATGGTTCCATCCTTAACACATCCAACTTTGATATTGCCTTAGCTTCAGCTCTTTGGTATGTCATGTAATGGATCATAATGTCCTAGATAACACTCACAAGAACACACAAGCATTAGTTTATAAAACTAATTGACAAAGGTTAAGTTACATATCTTTACATGTCCATTTCAATGAATTGGACCATGTAATCATGCGTCTTCACACATCAATGACAAAAGATAGTTGGGTTGCTCCTCCTAGGCTTGCATTCCATTCAGAATAGGGCTTGAAAAGGCTCCAAGTCCAAATTTTGAAAAATCAAAAATGTTGACTTCCCAAAATCCTTTGCCAATGCATTCCTATGGCCTTTTTCTTGACCCCCTTCAGCCTTGGTGGCTTCTTGGAACTCCTTTGAGTCTTACAAGTCACCTTTTGAGCCGTTTTAGCTTCTCTAAGTGTATCAAACACTTGTTCCTAGCTAAGATCTCATCAAACACACACACACAAGTTAGTAACAACTTATAAATCATATTGACAATACATACCTCTTTAATGTCCTTCATGAACACCACACATTTTGGTTTCTTTGAGTCATACATACTTGCGGCTCAAGGCAAATAAGCAACCTTCTTGCACACGCCATCATCTTCACTTCACCATTTCTTCACACCTTTGGCTTCTTCACAAGCCATAGTGTGTACCATATTTCTCTACGCTTGTCTCTACAAGCTCTAGTGGAGACAACAAGAGATTCGGAAATGGAATCACGAGCTCTCTAAGCCATGATTCCTCGGGTTTTAGCACAATCCTAAGCTTCCCATTCCTTTGCTACTCTAAATGCTTTTAGCACCTATCCCTAGCTTAGGAAACACAAGAGGAAGCCGAGAATCAATACCAAAGTAGATATAATTGTTTGAGATCTCATATATTGGCTACCAAAATTTTGGCAAAGCTTTTGGTAGAGACTCTTCATGAAGAATAGGTTTGAGTTCACTTCAACTCCGCACATGGATCCGCTTCATCAACACCATCTTGAAAAGCCATTCCATCACACCAACACTATGGAGTATCCTTTGGTATACTCTTCTTCCTCCCCCACACGGTTGCAATTGACTTGAATCAACAACATCAAAATCATCCGCAACCAAGGGCAACGACTTGGTCCTTTCCATACCAAGATTAACACCACACTTGTCCTCCTTAACACTAATTAATACTCAATAGTCGGCTCATTTCCATCTACTACTTCTTGGTAATACTCAACCATGCTCCGAGTCACACCTTCATCAAAAGGTACAAGAGAATAATGAAGCATTTTTGACAATTGAGGGCTCCAAGGATTAGATGAAATCAACTATGAATATGAATAACTAAGCTAGTAAAGACAAGCAAGAGAGATTAAGAGATTAAAACAGAGGAGGTTTTAGATATAGCTTATTTTGCTCCAAAGGTTGCTTGGATTCTTCAAGAACAAGTAAACGTCTTTTGTCACACACATGAGGACACACGCCTTTGCTTGTGAGCTGATACAACACCTTCCGTCAGACTCTTCACCACAATACAAAGCTGGGTCTTTGAAGTTGAGGCCATTGGTTCTAACGTCCCACGCAAACAATACTCCAAACAAGACACCTTGCGGCTTTGGTTGCCTTCCCCTCCATCACGTCTGGTCCTTACTCACTCATGGAGATCTTCTAGCTACAAGACAGAAGATAGACACCAAAACTCACACACAAAACGTTAGACATCACAACAAGTTCAACAACTTTCAAGAAAATCGAAACCGAGAGCTTTTAGACAAATACAACTCGGTTCAACAATTTATCAAATTAAGGAGATGAATTAAACATGACTTTGAAACACTCTAGTTCACAAGAACAGAGTAGATTTAGCCATGGTTCACTATTTTAGAGCCTTGATCCAAACCGCAAAAACACATCAAAAATACAATGGATTTTATGGTTATACACTTCACAAGAAGGAAAACCAACCTAAGGTTTTCACTCATATGGTTTGGACTCAATAAAACTGCTGAAAACAAGCTTTCAAAATGAGTTTCTTCTCGTCAAAGGTTCAACACAAAAAGACAAGACATTTTGAAATCCTTTTATCTGATAGATAAAACAAAACATTTTTAAAATTCAAAATCAAAATAATTTAGCTATCAATATAAGAGTGACTTAGAGATGAAAATGACATTCAGAGGAGAGAAAATAGTGTGAATAAGCCAAGCAAAACCGTAGTCCCAAGTCACTCCTAAGAGATCACTCTATTGTCCAACGGATGATAGCATGTGGCCACAACTATTTCTCTCTCTTGTGGTTCATCACCATAGCCATTTATTCTCTCTTCATGGCCACGAAACCAGAGAACTTTTAACAACCAACAACAACAAAGACAGCAAGAAACAAGAATTCAGTGAGATCAATATCAAAAATAACATTTTTCAAAAACAGATTTTAGAAAAAAAAAATGGTTTGAAATCAACAAGATACAAAGAAATTCTTTCCTTTTGAAAATGCTGAGACTTGGAGTTGATATGATGCTCAAAAAGGAGGTGCTAACCTCAGTAGCATTCATTCTCTTCATTGTCTCAGAAGAAATCGATTTTATAAAGAAGAAAACATTTTTGCAAAAATCGGTTTGAAGAAAAATTTTGGAAAACGATTTTCAAGCAACAAGAACAAACAAAGAGAGATCCTGGGACCTAAAACAAATTAAGAACACACCAAGGATGAACCTGGCTCTGATACCATGTGAGATTTTGCGGAAATACAAAAGAGAATGGAAGAGATTTGAGTTGGAAATTAAAGAGATTGAGAGATTTGGAGATTTAGAGAGATTTGGAGATTTGTTGGCCATAAGGCCGAAGATTAAAGAGAGATTGTGAAGAGAGAGATTTTATTGTCTGTTAACTTGAAATGATTTATAGGATTACATATTTATACATGTGAACCTACTAGGGCATACCCACAAAAATAATGAATAAACAATTATATACACAAGAAATATCTTGTGTGTGTTCTATAAGAGGAAAGATTCAGTCCACATCAATCCCGAGGGTGAGAGTGAATTTACACAGTGGTTGGCTCCTCTTGCTTAAGTCCACACGTGACTTTGGCTAGCTTCCAAAACTTCCAACGGTCGGATTGGGCTGATAAATAAGTATGTTTGCCTACATACATTATTTCAAACTGATTGGTGTGTCTGGTTACACACAAACCCATTCCGCCTTTGGTTAAGTGTGAGTCTTCCTTGTCGCTCAAGTAAAGCTTCTTTGACTCACATTTAACCTATTTATCTCAATACTAACGCCTTGGTTGTAACCAAACCGAAGGCAACAACTCTTTGGTGATTTATTCCAACGACTCTCTTGAACAAGAAGCATCTAACGGTTCAGCAATAATCCGATGGCTATAGTTCCACTTGACCACAACGGCTCTTTCTTGTTCAGACTGCGGCTCTTTCCTTCGGTCTTGTGTGTATCTCAAGTAACTCCTTCCTTGTCACACACGTCAAGTCATCCGTTTCTTGTTCAACACCCAAGCTAAGCCTTTACTTGCTTCACACTTTATTGCTCAGTTTAAAAATTCTTTGCTAACAAGACTGCAGGGAATTCAATCTCTTGAGCCTAGCAATCATAGTTCCTGATCTAGTCTAGTTTCGACATTTTATCGAACACCTAATCCGCATAAAATGTAACAAATCCAAATCTCAAATGGCCAGTAAAAAATCGGCATTAAACTACCTAGATCCAGCAAGAACCTAGCAGTTCTAAGCGCAAACAACCTATTTCCCCGGTGATCTACATCAATCTACCTTGATTTCTCATCACCCAAGGCAGATTTACTCAGTCATGGTGAGTGAGAGCTCAAGCCTTGGGTTTTCCGTGTGCATAAGTAAAAATAAAGCAATAAACTAAAACAGAAAATGAAAAGAAAGAGAAATGAAAGTGCAACTTACATTCAAGCAAATCCAAAATTCATTCACCAAGAATCACAAGGAAAAACTAGAGAGAAAAGTACTTCTAGATCTAAAAATGTAGAGTGCAAAAGAGAGGATTACAATAGCATAAGATTTTCTGGGTTTTCGGTGTAGGAGTCGATTTATAATCTTAGTGAATATAAACCTAGTCTCCTGGTCAAACCGCCTCAAAGTGGTCAACAAGTGTCTCTTGAGGCGGTCCTCGAGGTAGAAGGTCGAGGCTTGGCTGTGAGGTGAGATCTTCTACACAAGGGTGAGGTCTTTGTGTCATCCTTGAGATCTACACACGAGGAAATAGTGCGAGGAAAGGTTCTTCAGTCAGTCCTCGCCGTTGGTAGTGCGAGGCTAAGGTGTGAGGCAAGGTTCTTCAAGAAGGCGGGTACTTTGCGTCCAAGAGGTTCAGCTTCAGTNGAGGTTCAGCTTCAGTCAGTCCTCGCCCTTGGTAGTGCGAGGCTGAGGTGCGAGGGAGTCTAAACTTTGGCTTTTTCTGCTTCTTTGTTTGTCCAAGTCTTCCCAAGTTTGCCTGATCCGGTTCTTGCATCCATTTGGCTCCAAAATGCTCCTTAAAACACCTAAATCCGCTCCATATGCAGAATGTATGGTATGCAAGTTTACAACATGAAAATGACCCTAAAAGGACTCTAAAACGATGCAAATGCTCTGATATGGATGGAAAATGACACTAAGAATGGTCCTAAAAAGCGTTAAAATCCAGACATATCAGCTCCCCCAAACTTAGATGTTGCTTGGCCTCAAGCAAAAGCAATGACCTAAGATGGAAGAACTACACACAAAATGGGAATATCTCATCCAACAAGCAACTTGTTTAAGTTAGGCCATAATACACATGTGAGCTCTATCATTTTGGAAACCGCAATGTAATCATCCTCAAGTATAGCAATCAACCTATAGATTCCTAATACCTAAGCTTGTCTCTAAAGGTGCAAGTCTAATTCATTATTTCTTATTGGTGTGGTCCTCAAAAGAGACTAGAGATTAAAGAACATATGATTCAACTTCTTGACTTAGCATGGCTTAGATTCATTTACGCACAATTTTATTATTTTCATTCATTAGGAGCACACTCATGGTCTTTGAATCCACAACCGTTCATGGGTCTGCTTCATTTCCTTTTTAAGGATCCACACCAATGAAAGGGTTGCTTCATGTTCTACTCTCGGCTTTTTCAATGAGACACAAGAATGTACGGGTTTACGCACAATCCCCGCTCAACTTGGGCATCATTGGATGAGCTGTATTTAGAAGAATAGTTACCATTAATTATTTACCATGCTAAGCTCAAAGAAGGAAAATGTTTAATGCATCTCTAGGCCCTAAGTCGACAATTTATATTCAGTCTTAGAAGGAATCAAAAAAGACCTTTTCAAGAAACAACACAAGCAAAGTCCACTAAGGCGAATGATCCGCCCAAAAACTTTCAAAAGCGGCCAATTACCAATCAAAAGCGTTCACAATGGTTATTAGCTAACTTAACAAGGTTGGCCCATCATCAAGATAATTTCCACATAACAAGTACGAATGCATGAATCCTATATGAACACAACCTATATACAATGCTAAATGGATGCAACTATATGAACACTCTATTTTCCGGATTTAAATTTTCAAGAGATTTCAATTTTTTTTTTGGTTTTTTCTATGCCTTATATGCTATGAAATGCAACACACAATGAAGCTAATAAAAATCTTAATGGATTTTGACAAACTAAGATCACAAAACACAAGGTTAGTAACTCCTAGGACTCTCCCCCAAACTTAAATCACACTGTCCCTTGTGTGTATGAAAGCTTAGAGGAGAAACCTAGGTCAACAAGGCTACTTATGGAATGCGGTATATACAATGAAAGGAGCGAAGTGGTACCTTTGTGGAGCCTTATGCAAGGCTTTGGATGCATTATGTTGTGCCTTGCAGTGAGGCCTCGCAGTTCCAAGGCCGAGGCACCTTATCTAAAGACCAGATACCATCCTCGCGTGTGCTCCTCGTTGTTCACTATGAGGAAGGAATTCTCATTCAATTAACCCGACCTAACTGACTGTACTGCTCAGTGACTGGCCTAATCCTTTGTTAACCCACTTATCTCCTGTTCATAAAAATAATGTCTGAAAACAAGAGAGTGGTTAACAGCATAAAAGGATGGTTAAGTATGGATAGAACAGTCCTTCTTAACCTCTAATCATGATTCGATTCAGTTTATAGGTTAAGCATTAGGTTAATATTAAGTAAAATGAGAGTACAGCTAAAACAAAGGATACTTGGGTGGCACGAGAAGGTCCATGAGTGATACTTGAGGTAGAAGTTGAACACTCCCCGCACCACTCCCTCGCTTGTCAGCTGCGAGGGCTGTTGTTTTTAGCCAAAATGTCCTCTCCTTGTGGTTACACCTGCGAGGCCAAACCTTGGCTCGTTAATGGTCTTATTTTCAACTGAAACTCAGACAATCATAACACACTCCAAGCATAAAGAGAAAAATAAAAATTTTCGAAAAACCAAACATAAATAGCAAAGTACTTAAAGCAAATAAAAAGTTCTTAAATGTAAAAGGATAGACATGGGACTTCCTCCCAAATGAGCTTGTTTATAGTCTCAAGCTCAACTCTTCACACCTAATTGGCTTACAGTGGTTTAGAGAGGGGAATTGAAGTCCCCTCAATAATTGTTCCAACAACCATAAAGAGCTTGACTCTCTGTCCGTTTTTTGGAAGGTCCTCTCCGTTCTTGGTAACCAAAGTAATGGCTCCATAAGGCATTGGCTGTTTGATGTTGAAGGGCCCTGACCACTTTGATTTGTGCTTTGAGAAGATAAGCTGCTTGACGTTAGCAAATGGCTTGGTACGCTTGCAGCTCTTCACTTTATACTCCATTGCACCATCCACAACTCTGATTGGTTTCAAGATTATATCAAGTCTGGGATCCAATGGTAGATGCTTGGTCAACTCATTAGGAGGCACATTTGATATCTCATTGCAAGCAAACATGGCTTTAAGGCTTTCCCCATCAACAACCTCCTCAAATATTGGTATTTTTCTGCAGTAATCACTACCCTTGCCGCTCTTAACCATTAGAACCTGAGGGGGTTTAAAGGGTTTAGTGTGCAACTTGCTTGAATCCTTTGGAGCTGCAAATCTTTGGGCACTCGTAGGCTGGCCTCGACCTTGTGTATGGCGAGGTGGAGTGTCGAGGCTAGCTATTGGATACGATTTGAGCATTTTTTTCTCCACCCCTTCATGAATCAAACTGTCCTCAGTGTTAGCAACGTTCCCAGCTCCGGGAGGAAGCTCTTTGTCACTCCCTAAGGTTGTATGTTGGGCAGTGTATTCTTTGAGTAAACTATCCTTCCTCTCTTTAACCATGCAGTCCTTAACATCATCACTTTTAGCTTGGATCATCAACTGTCCTTGCTGTATTAAGCTGCGAGGGGAACAGGCGAGGAGCTAGGCATAATGCAGAGCAGGTAAGGGATTGGCTTGCATTTGTTCAACTTGCTGAAGTTTTTCATTGAGGCTCCCAAGCTTGCAGTTTAGATCATGATATGTGCTATCAATTTCAGCAAATTTCTGTGTGAGTGCAACAGCTAGTGCTTGTTATCCCCTCCTTATGATATGTAGCATATCCATTATTCCCTCGGATGGAAGTACAGTGTCCATGTTGAGTAGTTGAGTTGAGGGAGGCAAAGTTGCCTAACCTCGAGGCTAAACAGTGAGTAAAGCCTTTGAGTAGAGTCTAGTTTTTCATTGCACTCGAGCTTGGCCTCCGAGGAGTACCTGCGAGGCCTACAAATTCAGCCAAAACAATGACTTTATCAATAGAATATGAAATTGGTCGTTGAAGATCCAAGTTTTGAAGCACAAGAAAATGATTTAACACAAGAAAAAGGCGAACTTGATCCTAAATAGAGAAATTTCCTAATTGAAATCAGGCAATTCTGATTTGGCGACAGCGCCAATTTGATAAAAAAGGTTTTTAAGGTTTTTTTTTCTATCAAAAATCATTGTGGTATGATGGAATGGTAAGTGATGGGTATGTGTCAAACCAATACTCGGAATGTTGACAAGCAATAAGGACTAACTACCTATCTAGTTCAAGTTCAAATGGTGGTGAGAATTCTGTCACAATATACCAACCTAGCATGAAGAAAAAGACAAAATAACATGGATAATAAGACAAAACTCAAATGAAAACAGAGAAGTTGCAAGAGAACAAAGCATAGAAAAAACAAACAAGATAGCGAGATCAAGCAATAGAAGTAAGGCAGAGTGATGAAAAACAAGGTGATCGATCATTGCAAATCAAGGGGGAATAATAAATCACTCAACAAATCCCATTCAGGGCAGATTCTCAAGCGAGGATTCAAATATTTCAAGTCACTCTCGTGAACAAGAAACCTTCACGGAATGGCTCCCATGCCTACCCTAGTAGCGAGAGCACACCCTTCCATGAGCATGAAGCACGGATCCTATTCTTTGCTAACAAGAATGCATGGAATTCAATCTCTTGAGCCTAGCAATCATAGTTCCTGATCTAGTCTAGTTTCAACATTTTATCGAACACCTAATCCGCATAAAATGTAACAAATCTAATTCTCAAATGGCCAGTAAGAAATCGACATTAAGCTACCTAGATCCAGGAAGAACCTAGCAGTTCTAAGCGCAAACAACCTATTTCCTCAGTGATCTACATCAATCTACCTTGATCTCTCATCACCCAAAGCAGATTTCCTCACTCATGGTGAGTGAGAGCCCAAGCCTTGGGTTATTCGTGTGCATAAGTAAAAATAAACCAATAAACTAAAACAGAAATGAAAAGGAAGAGAAATGAAATTGAAACTTACATTCAAGCAAATCCGAAATTCATTCACCAAGAATCACAAGAAAAAACTAGAGAGAAAAGTACTTCTAGATCTAAAAATGTAGAGTGCAAAAGAGAGGATTACAAAAGCATAAGATGTTCTGGGTTTTTTGGCGTAGGAGTCTATTTATAGTCTTAGTGAAAATAAACTTAGTCTCCTGGTCAAACCGCCTCAAAGTGGTCAACAAGTGTCTTTTGAGGCGGCCCTCGAGGTATAAGGTCGAGGCTTGGCTGCGAGGTGAGATCTTCTCCACAAGGGTGAGGTCTTTGTGTCATCCTCAAGGTCTACACACGAGGCAATAGTGCGAGGCGAGGTTCTTCAGTCAGTCCTCGCCCTTGGTAGTGCGAGGCAAGGTTCTTCAAGAAGGCGGGTACTTTGCGTCCAAGAGGTTC